>CAJHQQ010001682.1:0-85991 GCA_905132885.1 Moricandia moricandioides
GAGTTTGGAACAAACCATGATGTTTCTAGGTGAAAAATACCATATTGATCATAGTATCACTGGCGCAAGTAAGTAAATAAACAAATTTTATTTCAATACTCTGGAGAAATTTTTTCCTCTGCTGTAAATTTTTGTTTTTTTTCCTTTTCAAAAAGAAATATTTGTTTTTTTTATTTGCAGTTTTGGGAACGTCTTCAAAAAGGTAATCCAGATTTCTTCAAAGAATACTACAAACGATGCAAAGTGGCTCGTCAAATAGCTACATTCAACGACTTGCTTGCTCAACAATTAGACCTAATGCACAAACTTAGAGATATTGAGCTTAGTAATGTTGCACCAGGTACGTAACTAATAACAGTTAGAACACTATATATTTCTAGTTAATCCTTTTATGAAAGACCTTATTTGTGAGTCTTTTTTTGTAGTAACACAACTTCAGCAACCTATTGATGATCAACTACAAGTTAATCATCACCATCATCATCATCACCACTATCAAGATCATATTTATGATCAGTGGATTGCATCTAATGATTTTGCTTATATAGAGAACTCAATCTCTTCTCTCATTGACCCGTCATGGATTGCTGCACCACCACAATCAGATCTTTTTAGTTACGGTATTGATTTTCATGATATGATGAGTTTTGAGGAGTTCACTAGAGATTTAGATCAACAACAACAAATACTGCAACAAAATTCTCAGCAACCACAACATGTAACAGATCAACAAGTAGAATATTGTCCTCAGGAACATGATTATACCGCATTACATGTGCAACAACTGCCTCCTTCTCAATTTCTGGCTTCTTTGACCAATCTTGATTTTGGTAAACTATTAGCTTAAAAAAAACCTTTTCATGCACACACACACACACACACACTACTAATATGGTTTCTTTGTTTTTTTTTTTCTTTTTCTCTTGAAGTAGTTGATGGATTCACCAACAACAATGGCTCAAAAGCAACAACAGAGAGTGAAGCAACAAAAGAAACTCGCAAAAAAGATTAGTGGTCTAGAGTAGATTTTCTTTCTTTTGGTTAGTTACTTTACTTCAGAACACATACATGAAATAAAGGGAGCTGACAATAAAGTGTGGGTTTCATGCAATATCAAAGCTGTTCATTTACTCGCTGTAGATATTATGGTCAAACTTTACAGACAGTGGTGATATAAAATATGTAGTCATACTAAAAAACGGATGTAAAAGAATGAAAAACTTCATGTTTTAGGATGGACCACAGAGATTTGATCTCGATGATTAAAGAAGCCTAGCCAAACTTTGCAACAAAATTGGAGAGAATAAAAACTCATTTGATAGACTTAGACTTCAAGATTATTCATATCCTATGAGCACAAAATGAATTTCTAACTCATTAGCTAGGGCTGCAAGGTTTTTATAGAAATCTTTTCTTTATTGATTGCTTTATTCCGGTCTAATTATCCACGCTATCTCAAAAGATTTTTTCAAAAGAAAAAGGAAAAACCAGAATACAACTGGTTTAAATTTAGTCTAATCTTGTGGTCCAGTTTTAATTCCGGTCTGTCCAGTATTTAACAATAATGAAGGTCCCACATCAGAGAAAACAAGTTTTTTTATAATGTATATATAAGTTTAGTTTCACAAGTACTTTTCTCGAGCTTAGTAACATTAGCTTGTGATCCGAGTGGAGAGAATAAGGTGATGGAACAATTGGGTCGATTGGTCTGAGGGCATTGGTTTGGTTAAGGATTATCTTACTGGCCAAGTTAAGGAGTTCAACACCATGATTGTCCTCTGTTAGCCTCCTAGAGCGGAAGGATTATACCCAGTACGCCTGTTATAATTGGACCATCACTTTTTGCTATTTCTTTTGTTCAACAACAATTTAACGTATTTCTAGTAGTTTGCACTTTTTAGGGTTCTGTATCAATGTATGTCTATGGTCCTACTGTATTTGATTTTCATGGGTTGATGGTTTAGGCCTAAGTTGTTTGGCTTTATAGGTTTTCTTAGCAAATTGGTTATTTACATTTATACCACTCCTTTCTATCCAAACCAAAACTTTAAAGCGTTTCTTGTCTTTCTGAGAGGATCTTGCTCATGGACTATATTATGATAGTCAGGGGTGGGTTAATATTGCTCTGCTTTCTTTACTCTGACTCTGATTATATATATTATGACCATTCACAATTGCGAGTCTTCTGTTTACAAAGGATAGTGAAGGACCATTTAACTTGACTATCTTTTCCTAAGAATATGAAATGCAAAACTTGTTTTGACCTTATTTCCCATTAAACAACATGTGAGTAGTGCGTGGAGCTTTAATACTCAATCATCTCGAGACCACCAACATGTCATGACAACAACATAACAAAAGCATGGATGGACATCATAACCATCACTTTTGATATATGAGCTGTTGGATAAGAAGAGTGAAGTTAGGAACAATGAATAACAATGCTTCTTGGTGATATCAAGATGCCGATAGATTCATTCGTACATGGTGTGTTTTGCAAATTTCAGAAACAATGCTTATAACATGGATGAAAGAAGTTTAAAACAATGGTTTCATTGTTCTATTCCTTTTTTTTGTTACAAGCTTGTTGTTTTCTTGAGATACAACTGGTCTTAAAGATAAATCTTTGTATTAAAGGAGTTTCGTACATATGTGTTAGTGGCTGCATATGGAACAAAATTAATTTGAAAGTGCAGAGTGTGAAATGCTGAATAAAGAGGAGGGAATGTTTTATCATAAATGTCCTACATCTGAAAAAACAATTTTTTAGTTGTTATATATATAAGTCTAGCTAACAATCATTGCATGTCGAGCTTAGTAACGCAGGCTTGTGATCCATGTGGAGACCTTAAGATGATGGGACATTGGACCAATCTTCTTGGGCCAGGTTCGGCTAGGCTATTTCTGGCCTGCCCATTCCAAGTCGGGAGTTGAGACTTCAGACTCGAACGAAGGCTTGTGGTTTGGACTCTCTTAGAGCGGAGGAGACTGCGTGAGGCTGGTTTCACAGAGCAGCGTCCACCTCCCGCTTTCGCCGGTGGAAGGATCACATGCTGGTGCCTTCCGAGTCCATTATGACCCAATAAGCCGACTCCAATCGGACCATCATCTTTTTGCGGCTATTCCTCTATATATTCGTTGGTCCGAATCTTTCAGAGGATGGCTATCGGGCTTTTGAGTCTCGGTTTTCATCCATACAAAAGCACTTTGTTGTTATGATGGCTCATCACATAGTCATTCATCATCATATCCTCATTGTCTCTTCCTCTTTACTATGTGGCGTAATCAGATTCTGATTTGTCGGAAGGACTTGTTGAGATAGGATCCTAATATAATACTTAGATGGAATTGCTTACGCAACAAGAATCTTGTGTTAAATGAATTAACTCAAAAGACTGTTTCTGTATTTTAATAAGTGCTACCATTTATTCTAACATCTGCTTTCTTGTTGCTGGTTTTGTGCCTAGGTGGTTCCACACATTTTGAATGGCAAGTTAAAAAAACAACTTAATGGAAGCTTGGCCTATATTGTTATGTCTTTGGAAGTTTAAAGGTACCACAAGTTTTTTTTACATTGTTTACAGGCACTCAAAACTTCTTTTGAAAAGAGCAATCTTTTTTTTTATTGTGACATCAATTGCAGATTCGAAAGATGATGATTAGGGGCCATGATGTCATCAGATGGCACTTTTAATTATTGATGAATGAGAACAAAACTTTTTAAAAATAAAACGCGCCAGGTAGGCGTCGAACTTACGGCCTTCTGCTTAGGAAACAGACGCTCTATCCACTGAGCTACAGGCGCTTGCTTGCCATCCATTGTTAACTAAAAAACTTAAATAAAATTATTATTCTGTAGTTCTTTTTTTTGTCAATTATTATTCTCTAGTTCTAATACACCATCATGTTTATATTTATGGGTTTAAAATTTGACCATATAATATGTGCGGTTTAAGATAATTCAGAAAAGTAAATTAATTAAGAGATAAAGAATAAAATAGATCTAAATTTTTTTTGTCCCAAAATAGTACTCAAAGAAAAAATAATCAAAATAGACTTTATTAAAATGTACAAATATACATTTATCCATTTGAATTAATTAATATAAACTTAAGGTTTAGAATTAATGGGGTGTATTTTCGGAGGTGAAGTTTAAAACTAAAAAAATTGAAAAAAAAAATTCAAAATAAAAAAAATATTTTGATTTTTTTTTCTAAAATTTCAAAAAGATCTATTAGAAAGATTTGCCCATTAATTAAATACATAGAAGATACTGTCACATTGCACTTTCTAGCAAAGTATAGAAGAGAACCTTTCAAATATTTTCTTCTAAAACAAGAGTTTTTTTTTTGCTATCTAAAATAAGCATCGACAAAAAATTGTTATCTTACCGGCTCGTGTTATTATTGGCCTTTACGGCGTTTAAGACAAACCGCGTTACGGAACCAAAGTGTTCGTCTAATTTTAGAGACGTGAGACAATATAACACTCTTACGGTAAGGATAATACAGACACACAAAGTGGTGGGCTCACTCTTATTTGGATTTTCCACTCAATCATCGATCTTCTAACCTGAAAATCAATGGAGATCAAGCCTGGTTTGTCCGCTTTTATCACCGGCGCCGCCTCCGGGATCGGTTAGTTTTCATCTCCTTCGATTTTACATATGATTCCCTTAGTAATTGACTCGTTCAATATAATATGTGTAGGTAGAGCTCTGTGCTTGGCTCTTGCAGAGAAAGGAGTTTTTGTAAGTGTGGTTGATTTCTCCGAGGAGAAAGGCAAAGAGACAGCTTCTCTTGTTCAAAAGGCCAATGCTCGGTTCCATCCTTCTCTGAACTCTCCTTCTGCTATCTTTATCAAATGTGATGTCACCAATAGAGGTAGGCTTGTGTCCTTTTAACCTTTTCTATTACCAAACCAATTGTGTTTTGTGTTTTGTAATGCTTCTCTGGTACATGAGAGAGCAGGTGATCTTGTTGCTGCTTTTGACAAGCATTTGGCCTCATTTGGAACATTGGACATCTGCATTAACAATGCTGGGATTGCCAATCCTGTTAAATTTGATAAAGATGATACTGATGGATCTAAATCGTGGAGACACACCATCAATGTGGACCTTGTTGCTGTTGTTGAATGCACACAACTTGCTGTAATAGTCTTCACTTCTCTACTTCCCTAGACCTCTTTTTATTCTTACAATCTTCAATCAATAATCTTCTTATCGCTTTTTTTTTGTGTAGATCAAAGCTATGAAAACCCAGAAAAAGCCTGGAGTTATCATTAACATGGGCTCAGCTGCGGGTCTTTATCCATCGGCCTTAGATCCTATCTACTCTGCTTCCAAAGGTTTTTTGTTTTTACTTGTCTGTTATTGTTCCTTTTCATATGTTCATTGTATTTACATCTCTACAGGCGGTGTGGTATTATTCACTAGATCATTAGCATACTTCAAGCGTCAAGGGATCCGCATCAATGTGCTTTGCCCTGAAGTAAGAAGAATATCTATAATTGTCTCTCAAGATGTTTGGTTACTTATGATATATTGGGCTGTTTAAATGGGGTACAATATGCATGATAAATAAGAATTGTCAATCACATGGAACTATGTATTATTCGTTTAGATTATTCTCTTTCTCACATCAAATAATATCTGAGTTTTACTTCAAAATATATGTCGTCAATATGTTTGTTACAACCAAAGTAGAGGAGTGTTGCCTAAAGTGTTGGTTCTGCACTTCTCTTGTGCAGTTTATCCAGACGGAGTTAGCTGGAGCTATTGGTGATTCCTTCCTTCAGTCACTAGGCGGTTACATGTCTATGGACATGCTGATTAAAGGTGTGTGCATATATTATATTTTAGATTTAGATATATTAGAGATCGGTATGGTTTATTGGTTAAGTAAAATGTGGAGTGGTGAAGAAAGATTTGGAACACAGGAATACTGTTTCCTGGATTGTTAAGTATTCTTAGCTCTACCTTCTATTGATAGTCTTAGGTTCATATGAGCGACCATTAATTGCAAGTTGTCGCGGTACTGAAATTCATGAGTGTTGAATCTTTCTATCTCTAGGTGCTTTTGAGCTTATAACCGACGAGAGTAAAGCCGGCGCATGTCTATGGATTACCAACCGCAGGGGTTTGGAGTATTGGCCTACTCCAATGGAACAGGCAAAGTACTTGGTGGGTTCAGGTTCCAGCAGAAAAACTTCCTTTAAAGTAACTGCAAATATCAAACTTCCTCAAAGCTTCGAGAAGATGTAAGTTAATACATGACTGCGTGAAACCAGAACATAGGCGGATGTACTATATATATATTTCTATTTACTCTTAGACTACAAATACTGATGTCTCACTCTCTCCTTCAGAATTGTACATGCCTTGTCTCATAATTTCCGGAATGCTACCCGCATAGTACGGGCACCACTACAGTTACCCATTGGACCACACCAAGTTCTTTTGAAAATCATCTATGCTGGTGTCAACGCTAGTGATGTAAGATATTTTTTTCTTATCCAGGATTTGGTATTGTATAGCTTATCACACTAGACATAACACGAGAGTACACCAGTCTATCACAGAGTTTAGCTGTTATTAACTGATATATCTGGATGACTGTCCGCTTAACTGTTTTAATTTTCTCCTTGTTGTAAACCATGCGCAGGTGAACTTCAGTTCAGGTCGTTACTTTAGCGGTGGCTCGCCCAAGCTTCCTTTTGATGCTGGATTTGAGGTAATATTTTTTTTGTTTTGTTCAACTTCTCCAGCCTTTAAATTACATTCAAAAACTTTAAATTGTTTACCTTTTCAGGGAGTTGGTCTAATTGCAGCAGTGGGAGAATCTGTTAAGAATCTGCAAGTTGGGACTCCAGCTGCTGTTATGACATTTGGAGCATATGCTGAATACATGATAGTATGAGAGTTCCTAAACCATCTAAGTGCAACGTTTTGAGATTCTTTCGAGGCTTTAATGGTAATGTGATCTTGTATTTTGGTGATTTAGGTTTCTTCTAAGCACGTGCTTCCTGTTCCAAGGCCAGATCCAGAAGTTGTTGCCATGCTTACCTCAGGATTAACTGCTTTAACCGCCCTTGAAAAGGTCTTGAATTAAACTACTGACAAGCTTTGTTACATAGTTACTATCATGTATCGTTCAAAACATATGGGGATATGTTGTCTGAAAAAATTAATTGTCTTATGGGATTCACAGGCAGGACAAATGAAATCAGGTGAAACAGTACTTGTGACTGCTGCTGCAGGAGGGACTGGACAATTCGCAGTCCAGGTATTCAAAAACCCATGAAGTTGAATCTCTGATGGTTGATGCTCTTTAGATGGTTTAAATTATTAACCAGTAACCCAACATAGATGGTTTTCTTTGAGCTGTGGAAGTATTTATAAGCTGAAATGTAGATAATGTGAGATTCTTTATGCAGCTCGCAAAATTAGCAGGAAATAAGGTGATTGCTACTTGCGGAGGATCAGAGAAGGCCAAGCTATTAAAAGAGCTTGGGGTCGATCGAGTCATAGATTATAAAGCCGAGGATATCAAGACGGTAGAAACTCTAGTTTTATATGTTAGTCTATGTGAGCTTATAGACCATTAACACTCATAATTTTCACAGATCTTGAAAAAGGAGTTTCCAAAGGGTGTGGATATCATATATGAATCTGTAGGTGGTCGAATGTTTGATCTGTGCTTGAATGCTCTTGCTGTTTACGGACGACTCATTGTGATTGGAATGATCTCTCAGGTTCCGTTCTATACATCAGTTCTTCTGTTTTATTTTAAACTAGTATAGATATAACTTGATATCTCTTCTCAGTATCAAGGTGAGAAGGGATGGCAACCCGCCAACTATCCAGGGCTCTGCGAGAAGATTCTTGCAAAAAGCCAAACTGTGGTATGTTGAGATTGTCTTGAATGTCTGACAATGTTGGTTTAAGAAACTCATGTGTTACTTGAATTGATTTTGTTCCAACTGAATATTGTTTCAGGCCGGTTTCTTTCTGGTGCAATATAGCCAGCTCTGGAAACAAAATCTTGACAAGTTGTTCCATCTTTACTCTCTGGGAAAGCTCAAGGTAATAACTAAGCTTAACTGTGTTACCTTAAACTACACGTTTCTTTTGTTTTGTTCACCAAAATTAACTAACTTGCCTTTTTGTTATCACTTTTGGTAGGTTGGGATTGATCAGAAAAAGTTTATAGGTCTAAACGCTGTTGCAGATGCTGTTGAGTATCTACATTCCGGTAAAAGCACTGGAAAGGTAAAATAATAAATTCTCTTTTTTCGAAGCTTAGGAACTTAAGTTTTCATGGCCTAATGAACATGGAAACATAAAAAATTTAGAGTAACATGAGGTTTTCATGGAGATTTTCTTACATTTTCTGTTATGTTCCAAAATTGCGCAGGTTGTTGTTTGCATCGACCCTACATTTGAGCAGACAACGTCCAAGCTGTGAACAAAAAGATCCACAAATCGAATCCGTAGGGAAGGGAGTTTTTAGTAACTAAAGAGGTTGTTTGGCTTTAAATTTCATTGACTAAGGGTGGAGAGTACGTTGTTTCATCTCATGTAATAAGCTTTTCACGATTTTCTTTGACAAAGCTCATAATATTAAAACCATTATACATATTCCTTTAGAAGTTCGTAATCATCGTGTAGTGCCGCATATTTGCACATGTTGTGCTGTGGAAACATGTGGCCATGCCTCCGGTTTGATCTATAAAAAGAGGGTAAGCATTTGGTGATATGTAACCCTAGCAGTGGACAATACACCAGCTTATGCGTGTTTGGCGCAGTACTAAACTGACAACTACAAAGGTAAACTAGGTGTGATTACTCGGGACTATGATTATGATCATGGTACAGAGCGTTCCTTTGGAAGAATCAGGTCGTCCGCAGCCATGTTTCCGTCGCCGTGGTTACTGCTACATGTAGTGAAATAGTTTTGTCAATGTACCGTATTATGCTTTCTACATCAATCCCAATAGGAACACTTTCCACAGTGTTGGAGCTGCTGACCATGGAGCTTTTGAGAAACATAGTATAAATAGTTCAAGCTCTCTCGAATATATATAGAGGATCTTAACTCATGGTTTCCTGGTAGTTATAATAAAGCGTCTTGTCTGTTTGAATTAATTCACTGTGACTTACGGGGACCATATCGCACCGCTGCATTATGTGGATCAAGATAAACCATTGTTGATGACTACTCAAGAGCAGTCTCGCTATACCTTCTCCCTGATAAAATTGAAGTATCTAATCGACTACGCGACTTCATCTCTCTCTTCAAACGACAATAAAACCGTGATATTAAAATTCTCCGTAGCGACAATGACACATAATTCATGTGTCTTACCAAGTATTTTCGAAATAATGGTATTATACATGAAACCTCTTGTGTTGGTACACCACAACAAAACAACAGAGTAGAACGAAAACATCAGCATATCCTGAATGTTGCACGCGTATTACGTTTTCAAGTTGGATTACCGATCAAGTTTTGGGCTGAATGTGCTCTCACGGCCTGCTTCTTGATCAATAGGACCCCATCAAAACTTCTACACGACAAGACACCATTCGAGCTTCTATATCACCGACCACCATCCTTGGATCAGCTTCGAGTTTTTGGCTGCTTGTGTTATGCACACAACTTAGAAACCAATGGTGATAAGTTTGCTTCTCGTAGTCGAAAGTGCGTATTTCTTGGATATCCATATGGCAAGAAGGCTTGGCGACTTTATGATCTCGAAAACGAGGTGATATTTACCTCACGAGATGTTTTGTTCCAAGAAGACGTGTTTCCGTACTTGGAAACAACGACCAACCCTGTCTCCCCTATTAACACACCGATCATCTCTCCTACGGTTGCCCATACTGACGACATCGAACCACTACACATCGAACCACTACACTAAGCAGTCCCGAAGTGATTACTCTTTCTTCGTCTCTAATAATAATGGTGCCATACTGCGGGTTCTTGTTTATGGTTATGACCTTATCATCTCAGGGAACTCTTCGTCCTCCATCGTCGACTTCAAGTCTTATCTCTCGACATGTTTTCATACGAAAAATCTTGGCTTCTTGAAATATTTTTTGGGATTCGAGGTAGCTCGTAGTGCTGATGGGTTTTATATTTGTCAACGAAAATATTGTACGAACATTGTTACTGAAGTTGGTATGCTAGGTTGCAAGCATACTGGATTTCCGATGGATCAGAAACATCATCTTCTTACCGCAAATGGGCTCTCCTACTTGACCCCAGACGATATCGCCGTCTAGTAGGACGCTTTGTTTATCTCTCTGCCACTCGACCTGACCTAACCTATTCAATTCATATACTCACACAGTTAATGCAAAAACCAAGACAAGAACATTGGGATGCGGCTATGCATGTCATATGATATTTAAAAGGTACACTCGGACAAGGTATAATGATTCGTGCTACTTCACAAATTCATGTCACAGGGTGGTCCGACCCGGACTGGGCAGGCTGTCCCACGTCTCACTGGTCTTTAACAGGTTGGATGGTCCAACTCGGAACATTTATTGTGTCATGGAAACTACATAAACAGAATATTGTTGCTTTATCTTCGACAATAGCAGAGTATCGAGGTATGACGGAGGTTCTAAGGGAACTAAAATGGATAAAAGTACTACTGCGTGATTTCGGTATTTTTTCATGATAAAACTATGATGTTGCGTTGTGATAATAAATCTGCTTTATATCTCAGCGCAAACCCGGTATTTCATGAACGAACGAAGCACATTGAAGCAGAATGTCATTTCATACGAGATCACATACTAAAAGGAACAATAGAAACATCTAATGTATCTTCGACAAATCAATTGGCAGACATTCTCACGAAGGCTTTGGGAATAAAGGAATTCAACATTTTTCTCTACAAGTTGGGCATTCGAGACTTGTATGCTCCAACTTGAGGGGGAGGGGGGTATTAGGATATTATACATATCCTATTCAAAGTTAGATTTAGAATATTTCCATTATTGTTTCTTCCTTATCTCAATAGTTTTAGGAGACTCTTCTATGTATAAATACAAACCATAAGGTCCTTTATGAATAAGAGAACGATTTACGATTACAAGGTTTCTCAAAGACATATGCTGAAACATCTTATTATGGATTTACATGCAATTTGAGAGCATTCACAAGTTTGATTCTCTGCGTATTTTAGATCATGGTGGGTTTACATGACTGCTTCCTGATAGATGATAATAGTACTATAATTTGTACTTTAACAAACAGTCCTCTTCAAAAAATCTTGCTCTCGATATGAGAAATAAACCAATACCAAGTCTTCACTAAACTCTCTAACTAACTTTCGGTCCTCTTATATACTAAGGCCCAATAACAAAGTTTCATCCAAAACACTTCTAACCTCCACTCGTAATGGCTTCTACCAGCTTAGCATCTCCAAGCTCTTCATTAATCTTATCTACTTATATTCTTCTCATCTTTCTCTTCGTATACACACATATTGGCAAATCAATACCCCCATCCGCAAGATTCAGCTCGTCCTCAAGTGAAAACAAGGGAAACTGTTGTTTTAATTCACCAACTAGCAGCCATGAAGATTCATGCTCCGGAAGAGGCTTCTATTTCACTAAAACCTCCAAATATCCTTGATCATCATAACGTCTATCCACTACACTCTCAGGTTCAATCAAAAAATCATCAGGACCTGATAAAGTAGGAGGTAATGGAGTGACCACAGTAGACTCGCCAACCACATGCTTGAGTTGTGCAATGTGAAAAACATGATGAATCTTTGAACTCTCTGGTAAATAAAGTTTGTAAGCAACTTTTCCAATACGATCAAGACTTCAAAAGGCTCGTAATACCCCACAATCAACTTCTGAAATAGTCTACGACTCATAGAATGCTGCCTTTAAGGCCTCAACTTCAAATATACTCTTTCCACTTGAAACTATAAATCTTGTCTATTTTATCTGCATTACTCTTCATAATCGCCTGAGCGTGTAACAGATTCTCCTTAATAGATGACAACACCACTTCTCTTTCCTTAAGCATCATATCCACTTCAAAATTCTTAGTAGCACCATCCTCGTAAGGCAACAAGTTGGAGGCTCTCGACCATAATCTATCTTGAAAGGAGTACATGTCAGAGCGCTATGGTAAGCTGTATTGTACCATAACTCTGCCCCATAAACAAATCTTGACCTTTGGATGTGTTGATGCAAAGCAACGCAAATAGGCCTCCACACACATATTCAATACCTCTGTCGGTCCATCAGCTTGAGGATGGAAAGCAGTACTGAACCTCAATTTTTGTCCTTGAAAAACGAAAGCATTCCCTCCAGAACTTGCTCAGAAAAATCTTATCACAATCAGATATGATATATTTAGGGAACCCATGTAGCCTCACCACTTCCTTAACAAATTTCTGAGTCATTTCCACCGTTGTAAAAGGATGTTTAAGAGTAATAAAGTGTCATACTTTCTCAACCGATCCACAACAACCAAGATGACATGTACTCCCTGAGACACTGGCAACCCTTCCACAAAGTCCATTGCAATATCTTCCCAAATACGACAGATTAATCAATTGGTTGCAATAACCGCGCATGAGATAATGTGGAATACTTGTGAGTTTGAAAAACTGAACAAGCAGCCACATAAGCTTGGATCCTATTCCTCATATTTGTCCAATACAAACTGCTTTGACATGCTGCATTGCTCTCAACACACCTGCATGACCTCCCATAAGCATATCATGACATTCTTGTAAGACCGATGGAATCTAACTAGAGTCCCGTAGAATTACAAACTTTTGTTTTCAAAATAAACGACCATTGACCAGTGAAAACCCTTGCCTAACCGTATCACTAGACTATAACTTGCCAATTATTGCTTGAATCTCATCATTTTCATCAATTTCTTTGTAGAGATCTTGCATTTGCAACGTCACAGGTACTGTTAAAGCTAGCACCGTCAACCCAGCTTCATTGACATTAGAATGATCAATATGGGATAATCCACCAGCCACCTTGTTTTCACTTCCAACCTTGTACTCAATGTCAAAATTCATAGCCCAATATCCTTTTCAACCATCGCTGATAATCCATTGTGATTTCTCTTTGTTCCAGAAGGTAATTCAAGCTCTGCTGGTCTGTTCTAACCACAAATCTTCTTCCCAACAGATATTGTTGCCATTTGTGGATTTATATTACAATCGCTATCAACTCCCTTTCGTAAATAGGTTTCAGTTGTTTCATATGAGTTAACCCGTGACTAAAAACGCAATAGGGTGATGACCTTGCATTAAAACAACTCCTAACCTAAATCCAGACTCATCATACTCCACAATAAACAACTGATTAAAGTTTGGAAGAACCAACATGACTCGTAATCATAGCATTCTTTAGTTTATCAAACGCCTTATGAGCCTCTTGTGTCCACCCAAAATGATCTTTCTTCAACAACTCAGTAAGTGGTTTTGCAATAGCTCCATAACTCTGTACAAACCTCATGTAATACCCTGCCAACCCAAGAAACCCACGCAACTCCTCAACTGTTCTTGTTTCAGGTTACTTTTTTACAACTTCTATTTTATGAGAATCCATAGATACTCCTTCTTTACTAATGACATGACCCAAACACTCAATTTTTTCTTGAGCAAAAGAACATTTTTTTGCGATTAGTAAACAACCTTTGCTCCATAAATACATCCAAAACCAGAATCACATGCTTCACATGCTCATCCAAGTTGTTGATGTGATAAAAAAATGCCACGAAAAATTTCCTTAAAAACCGTATGAAAATGTCCTTCATCAAGACTTGAAAAGTGGCAGGGGCATTGGTGAGACCAAACGGCTTCACCAAGAATTCAAAATGACTATCATGTGTCCATAATGCAGTTTTCACAATATCTTCCTGCTGCATCCTTATTTGATGGTAACCTAGACGTAAGTCAACCTTTGTAAAGAGCTTTTCCCCCATGAAGTTCATCTAGCAACTGATCTATCATGGGAATAAGATATTTATCTTGGATTGTAGCTCTATTTAAAGCTCCGTAGTCCACTCAGAACCTATATGACTTGGTTCAATCAACCCCTCTGTCAACATGTCTTGTACCAACTTCTCCATTATCTTTTATGTGCATGTGGATACCTATAAGTTCTGAAACTTATAGGTTTGGTCTTATCCTGAAACACAATTGCATGTTTTATGCCCCTCATAGGAGGTAAACTTGTTGGTTTCTGGAACACAACTTCATACTTATGTAACACATTCAGTATCAATTGTGGAATCACTTCCTTTTGCTTACCCTTCTTATCCATACTTTATAAACCAATCTCCACCCTTTTATATTGAATCTTCACACCCGCTGTAAAAGTCTTAAGTGACACATTTGGACCATGTAAACTTGGATCCCATGTGAGTATAACTTGTCTCCCATTGTAGTTAAAAGACCATTCATTCTTCTCCCAATCCACTGTACACACTCCCAATGTTCTTAAAAACTGAACTCCCAAGATAGGTCTGTATTACCCAACTCCAAGATGAAAATATCTGCCTTAAACATCATTGCTGGCAACACAATCTCCAGACAAATTCCAGTGCCCTGAATTGAAATCCCTGTTCCCAATAAGACCTTCAAGTTAGAGTTTCTTGTTACATTGAGTTTATATTGCGCCACCACAGATGGTGAAATGAAATTATGGGTATCGCCACTTTTTATCATCACTACCACTCCACTCTTGTTAATCATTCCCCTTATTTTTTCTTAGTTGGTGAAGAAATTTCCAAAAACTAGTTCAAAGACAATGCCATTAAAGTAGATTCGAGACTCTCCACCTCTGCTTCAATCTCCACTAACGACTGATCTACTATCTCCATTTCAATTCCGTTCTCCATCGTCAACACCTGTAAGTACCGGTTTGGACACCAATGTTGTCTGGACCATTTGTCATCACAGGTAAAAAAAAATCTCAATCTCTTCTTCTCTGCAATTTGTATGTCTGTTAGACGTAATTGAGGTCTATGTGCCTTGTTACTTCCTCCTTTATCTTGAGTAACAACAATTTTAGATTGTTGTTTTTTACTGCCAATATGTACACGTGGAAGACGGTACAAACAACTTGGTATAAGTTTGTCGCAGACCCTGGCTTCTTGCTCTACAAACCATCGTATGCAAGACGCTATCTTCCATTTGATAAGCCGTAGCAATCATCTCTAGAGGGTCCACCGGTTTATTCATATTAACCATCTCTCTAATCTCTAGTTTCAGTTCATTCATAAAATCCCTTCCAATTTGCCTATGAGTCAAGCCTCTTACTTGGATAGACAGATCTTCAAACAGATGAATGTACTGCAATGTTGCCAATTTTCTTAAATGCAAAGAACGGTTGACTCGGATCCCTTAGCTTTTCTCTACTAAATCTTTCTAACAACCGATCTTTGAAATCCTTCCTACTCACAAAGTTGCTTCTGTGTGTTTCACTGTTGAACCTTGATTCCTCTGTGACTTCTTCATTCCGTTATCAAGATTTTTTGATCTAGATCGTTAACCGCACCAATTTGATAGAGAACATTAGTATTATTATCTGTAATGTAACGAATAATCCTCTTCAATTCAATCTTGTTCTCAATATGAGAAACAAACCAATACCAAATCCTCACTAAACTCTCCAACTAACTATGGGTCCTCTTACATACTAAGGCCTCGATTGGTACATCTGATGATAAAGCAGTAGCAGTATGTTGTAGAAGCAGTATGCTGCGGAAGCTGTATGTTGTGGAAGTTGTAAGTTCTTATTAAAGTTTTTTAAAAAGTGATTGGTAGAGCAGTAGCATCATACAATTTTAAAATTATCGTACAATTAATATATAATATATTTATTTTAAAATAATATATATATATAATTGAGGAATACCATAAGATAGATCTAAAACAAATTTTGTCACCAAAGTAGACTAATAGTAATATTTTTTTTTTATAATTTTTTAGAACAATAAGAATTTTTAGAACTAATATTAAATATTAATAATATAATATACTTAGAATATTTTGTCTTAAGGAGAAAAATGAAAGAAATCATTGGATTAAAACAAAAACTCATTTTAAGGGGAAATGAATACAAACCATCAGAGATATCCTAGCTTTTTTTCTTGCACTTAAACAACTTATTTTGAACTAATTTTAAAATTTACATTTTAATTGGACTCAATGCTTCTTCATTTGGTGTGATAAATCTATACAAGAACATGAAAGACATAAATTCAACGCATGGCTTAGAAAGATATCTCAAAAAATCCATAATGTACAATCATTTGTGAATTATGTTAAAAGGGATGAGTGTTTTTTAGTCAATTTTCAACACGTAATCATCACGAGCGTTTTTATATCAACGATTTTATGTTTAATTTATATTTTAAATATATTTCAATTATTGAATTTTATTATTTTTCTAGAGTGATAGGCTTTGCCCTATCCTTTTATTATTTTTATTGATATGCTAGGTGTTGGCTTTCCAGACTGGTCGTCGTTATGGTAGGTTATGCTTTCACGATCAGAGGATCACGTGGTATGCTTTTCCTTTGTGAATATAAAATGGTCAATATGGTAGACTATGTCTGACATGATCATATGGAATGATTTGCCTTCTTGAATTAAGAAAAAGATCAATATGGCAAACTATGTCTCCTCGGATCATATGGTAGGCTATACCTCCGATTTTATTTATGTTCTTTAAATTTCCAAATTTAATATGTTTCTTTAAGTTCTGCCTTTAAACTTCTGCACTTAAATTCTGCATTTTTATTAAATTTTTATATTTTTTTTATAAATACAATCATTTTGTCAAATTTGAAAAATCTTGAAATAACTGCCCTTGATATTACTGAAAATAATTATATGACATGAGCAGTAGGTGCAAAGATGCACCTAAGAGGAAGCGGGCTTTTAGAAATCATTGATAATTCAAAAACGGTCTCGGATGAGAAAAATGCAGCAATGATATTTTTACGACACCATATACATGATGGTTTAAAAGATGAATATATTACAAAACATAATCATGTGGATCTTTGGAAATCATTAAAATATAGGTTCTTTCATTAGAAATATGTGTCTTACCGAAAGCCAAGCACGAGTGGATCTATTTCTGGTTCCATGACTATAAAATTCTTAGTGAATATAATTCCTTGAGATTCTAGGAATTACATCTAGGATGGTTTTATGTGGAGAGAAAATAAGTGATTATGATATGATAGAGAAAAAAATCTCTCTACGTTCCATCCTGGAAACGTACTCATGTAGCAACAATACCAGTCAAATGGAATTACCCGTTACTCGGAGTTAATGCAAGTCTTCCTTGCATCAGCGCATAATAACCAACTAGTGATGTTAAACCATCATTCCCATCCCACTGGATCGACTCTGTTCCTTGAAGCGAATGTTACATCATCTAGTTATAATAATTGGGAAGGCAGAGGACGTGGACACGGTAGAAACCGCTATCGTGGTCGTGGAAGAGGACGAGGAAAAAGATTTTGTCCTTATAATGAAATAACTAATGATACCTTCTACGAAAATGAAAGTGGCTGATGTTTGAAATCAAACTGAAAATGTTTGCTACATATGCGGCATGAAAGAAAACTTGGTACATATTTATCGTGCGCCAAAATATTTAGTCGATCTGTATCAAAAATCAAAAAAGTAAAAAAAGGAAGAAAGTGAAACAAACTTCATCTCGGATGAACCCATGCCATATTTCCATGGCTTGAATGATGATACTCATCTCGACGTTTCAGATTTTTTGGTTTATCAGGAGAGTATCAACGAATAATGAAATCGATATGATATAATGGTTATCTTCCTAAAGAAGATAACACTTCCTGTTTTATATGATATTTGTAGCTTCTTTTGTAAAATAAATGTTTTGTTTAATATTTATAACAATGATATATTGTGACTTAAATTGAAAAGATGCAAGTTTTGAGATTTATGATGGAGATATATATTTGGAAAATAGTGCTTCATCGTACATTGTTACTAAAGGTAACAAATACCTATTTTCTCTCAAAAAAAATATTACTTTGGAAATCGTTAATATATAAAATAGGGCAATGCAAAAATTATTGGTTCTAGAAGAGCTTATGATGCAAAGACATGCATAAAAAAAAGATGGAAAATAGAAATGGTAATAAACGTGAAGGTTACTAATATATAGCCATTTAAAATTGTGAAAACCACAAATTCTTCACATATAGCATGTCTTAAAGAAAATAAAAGAAACCATTATGGGAGATAAATCATTAAACAAGTTCCTTGGATGTGATTTCTTTAAGTAGACCCAAATCAGAATCCCACACTAATGGATTTGAAACATAATTCATGACTTGAAATGGGTAACTAAATATGTTATTGGTTCTAGAGTGGAATTAAGTAGAGATGGATGGACAGAAATGGTCATCATCTCAAGGGAGAGAATTAAAAAATCCCAATAAGTGGAACATCAAGAAGGTTATATTCGCACTAGAAAAAGAACTAGATAAAGTAAATTCAATATGATGAAATAAGATCTCCATAATCAGTTATAAAACATGTAGTACTGCATGTAAACAAGACATATACAATCTAGATGGATAAATAATATGGAATAATTAATTATTATATATATGCTTGCAAGATTTGCATAATTATATAATAATATGAAAATTTCTGAATTGTTTAGATTGAATATGAACTTAACGATCCACTATTTAGAATATGTTGCAAATCAAATGCCATAAGCATATGAGCGGCTGATGATGATATATGTGAAATTGATTATCATGAAAATGGATCCTCATATAAATGAATATGAACATGAAGTTCATAGGATAATTCATTTACATAAATAATTGCCAGACATAATAAAAATTTTGAATCTTATATTCCAGCTGTAAAGGCTCTGATAAAAATATATGTCATGAAAGGAAGGTTTATAAGTCTATGCGTAAAAAACTTGATAGACTGCTTTGGTTCCAAAGAATCTTCTAAAAGGAGAAATATATAAATAAAGAATGAATCTCATGAAAAGACTGTTGATATGGTTAATACTATAATAGTGTACTTGAGTAAATAATTGATAAAGATAAAGAGATCTTGATTAACCATATCATTATGGATAAAAAGATCGAACCAAAGATAAAATATATTTTCCACAATAAATGAAAAAGGGCGCGATATAAATGAGGATCATGAATCTACCTCTGTGTATGAGGGTTGAAAGAAAAGTATTCCCAAAACTGAAACGACACAATCAAGTCTCTATAAAGCTCGTAAGGAAAACAAGAAATTTTTGGACGAGAAGTCCAAACAAATAAAAGGTATATATTTCTCCAGAAAATGAAATGAAATATGACCTTATGATACTAAATGGTTTGTTACAAGGTTAGAGGAGAAAATTATAATAGATGGCTAGATGAAGTATATTGGTATGTCTAGAAGGGTTGTCAAAAAAAATATTGGTATATCTAAAAGGACAAAATGACTTGATTTGAATGTTCATATTTTATAAGCTCTGAAAGATTAATACTAGCAAAATTATGTTCCTGAGAACTCTATAAAACTCAGAAAGAGTTATAACAAGCCGTATATAAAGAAAAATTGGAGATGAAAGATTTTGTAAGAAAAAATATTAAGATATCTCAAATATTTGAGCATCTATTTGAAAGAGATGCTGTTTCAAAAGATCATGGAAAATATAGTTTTAGCTACTAATTTATTTGTAAGATATAGCTTATCTCATATTCATGGACATTAGAATGGAGTCGAGAATATATCCGTTCTCTCCAGGTATGTTTTGATTTATCCTAGAAAACTCTGAGTTTGGTGATAGATCCTAATATTTACATGTTTTAGACTAAAGTATATGCACTATTTGGAGCATGTTATGTGTGTTTAAAATGTTTTTTTAGAGTCTTTTCAGGTCTAGGCACATTTTGGAACTTTGTAGAGATTATGAGGTTTTCTGGAGCTCAAAAAGAGAGGAACCCCGTAGCTGGTCAAATTCAGCAATGTACGAGTCGTGACAGAGCATTGTGTTGATCGACGACACACTCTTGTCGTCGATCGAAGGTCGACGCGCAACCCCAATTCATAAAGTATCCGATTTGAAGCCAAAGTCACAGAAATTACAAGATTACCCTTGGCCGAGTTTTACCTACTTTATATTATATTTGCTAATGTTTTATGCAAAGAGAGACTTTTTACAAGCATTGATATTTTTCATAACAAACATAACCGTTTAGGATTTTTGGGGAGAAGATCAAGACTTCTCAAGCTTTGTATTGGAACCCCAATTTCTATCCATATTCTTTATCTTATGCATTATTTCATGTTAATGATTATGTTCTGCTTAGCTATGTCTGAGTAGTCACCTTGTTAGGTTTAGGGTTTATTAATAGTTTTGATGGATTAGCTAAACAATAAAATTCTTAGGGTGATTATTAGATCTATCATCAAAATTGTGCTTATTTCTTGAGTTCTAGAGTAGCTAGCTAGTATAATCCTCATTTTAGGATAGTTGATACTACAAGAGTAGGATCGTTACCTGAAAAAATCATGTTGAGCTTAAGTTACTAAGGACAAACGATAGTTAGGTCTAGTAATTCTAAATGAACCAATCAAATCTGGTCATTTAATGCTTGACTAAAAAAGCCATCGATCGATGTCGTTTGCATACCATCAATCGACGGTCATTCTGAATTTGCACACGAAAGTTGTAAACTTTGAGCTTAGCCATAAGATATATATAACTTATAATATACTTACTAATTGAATTTTTGTTCTATGATTGAAAACCTCTTGGCTTCTATCCATTATAATTCACTACCTGAAAATCCTAGATCTAGCTATTTTCCTTACTTATTTACAAACCAACTATTTCCTGATTTACTATTTCTAAAGTCTTATTAATTGCCTAGATTAACTAAGTTGATTATCAAATCTATTGTGTGTCTTCGCTCTCTGTGAATTCGATCCCTAAGTACTACAACTGAACCTTTTATTTGAGAGAGTAATTAGTAGCTTTAAGGGTAAATTGAGCATATATCAAATTTGGCGCCGTTCCCGGGGAACAACAATCGCCATTAGATTTGTTTTCAAGTTTTGTGTAGGTTTTATTTTTAGTTTATTTACAATTTTTTTTGTTGTCTTTCAGGTGCATGCCCAGCAGTACCAAAAACAATAAGGAAAAATACTTAATTTTCTAATACCCAATAACCATCGACCGTAGCATCCAAAAGGAAAAGCGTCAAGCATCAATCGACGCGAACACTTTTTCGTCGATTGACACCCATCTGCTGGAACCAATCGACACTAGTAACGACACATCGCTCGACAGTGATTCCCGATCAGAAATGGTTCATATGCTGATCGTGACTAGGAATGAGAGAGGGGACATGTACGACCCCGATGGTCATTTATGTAATGCAACAACTCAGAGTATTGATGATCATGGGATTGTAATCCCTGAACTAAAAGAAGTTGTTGTAGCTCAAGTTGGAGCCCATGATGCTCAACCCAGAACGTTGGTTGACTACAAATGTCCAGATCAATTATATGCCAACAAATCTGCTATTTATCCTCAATCTTTCTAGACAAACGATTTTGAGCTGAAGTCAACCTATTTCACACTTGTGGCACATACACCATTTTATGGTCATTCTCATAAGCACCCTATGGATCCTTTGGAGTGATTCGAAGATCTTGTGTTGCCATCAACGATAATGGAGTCCCTGAGGACTACCTTCTATGCAAGCTCTTCAAATATTCGCTTGCTGGATATGCTTCATACTTGCTTAAGCAGCTACCACGAGGATCTCTTATATCTTGGACTGACATCAAAAACTTCTTCTTGCGTAACTTCTTTGATGATGCTAGAGTTGTAGGTTTACGGAGCAGAATCGCTACATTCACACAGGATCCTGTAGAGTCTTTCAGAAACTTCTAGATCAGATTCAAATCCTACCAAAGAGATTGCCCACAACATGGATTCAATGAAGTGCAACTTCTCAACACTTTCTTCAGAGGTACTGAGCTGTCATACTAGGTGACTTTAGACATAGCCAATGAGAGAAAATTTTGCACTAGGAGTCCACAAGAAGCTACCATATTGATAGAAAATTTGGCAGCTAGCAACATCACCAATAACAATGACCATGAGACGAGGAAATCAGTCCCTACACTAATCAAAGATCATATGGAAAAAGTAAAAGCCAAGTTGGACAATGTTCAAAGTTTTCTGAAGATGCAAGTTAGCTTCACAAAAGGTGTAGAAGTTAAATGATCTGACAATGAGAAAGGTGAAGAAGATGATTTGAACTTTGTTGGTGGAAATGGATTCCAGAGATATGAGAATCAGATACATAAATTCTCATGGAAATGGTCAGAGGAGTAGCTAGAACCAAAGATCAAAGCCGCAGAGACCCTACAACAAAAAAAAAAACTATGGAGCCTCCTACAATCAGAACACCCAATCAAATACTCATGAGAACATACTGAAGCCATGATTGACAAGGTTCGGGAGGGACAGCAGAGGATAAAAGTGGATTTCAATGGAAAGATAGACATTGTCTATGCCAACCTCAACACGAAATTTGAATCTCTCAACACACATGTGAAGAAGATAGAGAATCAACTTATTCAGACCAGTGAGGCTGTGAGGAGAAAAGAAGCCTTAATCAAGGAAAAGATTGAAGCACCAAGTCAGTGCCATTATAGATGATGATTTTTGGCAAGTTGTGGAAGAATTTAGGCACCAAGAGGAAGAAATTCGTGAGAATCCCCTGCCTTGTTCGAACGACTATTGATCAACATCCGAAGCTAACCACCAATTGACGGTACCTGAAGAATCCTTGGAATTGTTTGAAGAGATGAACATTGATCGACAGTCGGACCCTTACACCGATCGACGCCCGTTCGAAACAAAAGGATGTCTGTTTCCAAGCATAATTATGAGTCTTTTATATGCTAATAGGCACTTGAAACTCACACAACCCAAACCCAGACAAACAGGTAAACCAGTCCCTACGGTAAGTGATGAAGCTACGGATAGACATTATAGAGGAAAGAAGAAGGTCCCTAAGCATCTTTAGAAGGGAAGCTAATGAGAAAGAGATGAACAGCTTTTCTAAGAGAGTCCTTAGGATCCCTTTAGAAACCCCATTCAAGGACGCTTATTACACTCACAGATTATGGATGTTCTACATAGAAACCAAAGAGACTAATGAAGACGAATGTTCAATCATCTGAGGGAGAAGATAAAGCAGAGGGTTAAGTTAAAGAAGAAAAGCGACCCTGGAAAGTTTGTGGTTCCTTGCAACATCAAGGGACATAACTACCCCCATGCACTACCGTTTCTTCAGTAAGCATTATGCCAAGAACCATGTCAGATATCCTAAGCTTAAAGGTGGAACCTTCTAGTGATTCATTCACTTTTGTGGATTTCTCTAAGTTGAATTGAGGAGGCATATTCAAATACCTCCAAGTGAAAATTGGCAATGCCCTAATTCCTGTATACTTTCATGTCTTAGACGTCCAAGTGGAGCATCATTCATCCCTGATACTTGGAAGAGCTTTCATGCCCACAATAGGAGAAGTATGCGACATGAAGACAAACATGTTGCATCTATCTCTTATTGATCAAAATCATTACTATGAGCATGTTCAAACTAGAACCAAGACTGCTCTCGTTGATTTGGTTCATGAACCAGGACTTGTGGTCACATGTTTCTGCGATTTTGAGCAAGAGAATGACTTTTACGATGAAGCATTGATCGACACCCGCACCAATACATCGATCAACGATGCTAAACAACAGTTGATCGATACCAACCCTTTGACATCGATAAAAAAAACCATGAATTAAGGCATGATATGGCTAACCCAGATTATGAAAAATCTTATCTAGAAGAAGAAGCAAACGAGTATCGTGCTTTTGTACTAGAGGAAGATGGATTTTAGAGGATCTGATGAAACTTGGATCACGACATCGATTGAAGATGGCCCTATACCATCTATCGATGCTAATATGGCAAAATACAATGCATATTATGGTTATCTTAGACCATATGAGTATGAAATTATAAGGGATCCAGAAGGATATGAACGAGCAATGGATGGACATATTCTCGACGTATATAAGGAAGATGTTACATACTCTCAATGGATCAGGAAACCTCTTCAGACAACAACATGACAATCGTCCAAATAACAACATAGCATCGATCGACACACCACTGCTACCGTCGATCGACACACCACTGCTACCGTCGATTGACACTCGCCTTACAGAGCACTTCGCCGGTTACAGATCAGAAGCTAAAGTTTTTGATCCAAAGAATTTTGATTATGGTGAAGAAAGAGATGAGTATGGCGTCTACAAAGACAAATATGGCAATGCATGAGCTATAGATGGCAGAATCATCAATGTGTCAAAGGAAGTCATAAGAGATATTCTTTAGAGAGCAGCCATCATTGGACACACTCGTCTTTGTTTGCCAGAGTATGCAAAGAACTTTGATAGGACCATGCAAGAGACAAAAACGTACAACAAAGCAAAATTATATGACATGGTACAAGGAATCTATAGAGCCTAGGAGATGTTGATGGATGACTATTACAAGAGTATTGATGATATCTATTACCCATTCAACAACAGTATTAGCTGGTTAACTACATGCACGGAGGAGATGAATCAAAAAATGGACTCTACTTATTAGATGATTCAGAGACAACACGCGAATGGAGCAAACAAAGCACCATCGATCGATGGACGAGCTCAACCATCGTTCGACACTTCACGCAAACCATTTAGACAGAGGCTGGTAACTGAGAAGCAGCTAGAAGATAAAATTGATGGAGTTTATGCATCTCAAGACATGATGATGGAAGATATCTCCATGATATTGGATGACATATCCATACCCAAAAATATTAGGACTGGCTGGTTCTAAAAACACATTGACAACCTTCAGAAGATGATGAGTCAAATTGAGATTGCCAAAGAGAACATGGACAACCAAAGAACCAAAGGTGAAGAAGCCATAAGAAGCTTCGTTGGTAATTGGTTCCAGATGAGCAATGAAGATGTATACACTTTTCCAACATATGATACTCTACCCCATCTTAGTCCAAAGAATGCTAAAAGGCATGCTAAAAACTATGACCAAGCGCTAAGTGGGAGGCAACCCACTATTAGGTATGTTTTAAATTTCTTTTATTTACATTATTTTACTAATTTTCGTATTTTTCTTTATTTGTAGTTAAAAAACAGGAAGATCGAGAACCAAACCATCATTAGACGACGGAGCACAAGCATCGGTCGATACCCATCACCATCGGACGACATCATGAAAGTACCATCGATCGACACGCGTAACAGACTCTGGTATTTTTGACTATCTTTTTTACTTTTACTTATGTTTTAATTTTTCCCACCTAATCGAGATGGGATAACATTAGGGACATTGTTATTTAAGTATAGAGAAGGTTTAATGATATTTTTTTCTATTTTGGAGTTTTATTCTTATGTGTTTTATTGAGTTTTATTGAGTTTTATTGAGTCAAGAAAGGGATTGATCAGATTTAAATTTTTACTTATTATCTAACCATTCTACAACACAATTCTAGATTGGTTGATTGCAGAGAGTACTAAAGATACCAAAGTGTATCATCCTGCCACTATATCACACTTGCTTAGAAATTTTAAAGGAACCAAAGCTAACCTCCAACCTAATTTGACTTATTTGTTTGCTTTGGGGTTTAGTATACATTGGATCAGATTTCTCTTGTAAGTCTGGAAGGTAAAATTTGGTGTGCTTCTGATTCCCTTCTCTCTCTCTCTTCGGCATCTATAAAAATAAAATATTGAGATGATTTCCTGAAAGTTGAGGAGAAGTAAGTAAATTACCTCTGACCCCATTATTCTAACTCATAAAAGAATGATTACAAACTATGGAAGCGTGGGATAGGTAAAGTACCTATGACCCTATTATTCGCCTACATTTTGTCAAAAAAAAAGAAAAGAAAAAGAAAGATGAACAAGATGGACTGTATCAGAATCATTGATTAATTAGACTTATAAAAAGGTATAAAGGGATTCAGAGAAGAGAGAAAGAGGGAAGAAAGGAATTAGAGAAGACTGCCTGTGTGTTCAGATACTTGCAGGGATAATATTCCATGTATCCTCTGATCGATACTCCCAAGGTAAATCAAACACTTTCATTTAATGCAAGAAATGAGGTTAGTAGAGGGGTGAGTCAAGCTAGTATTTGCTAAACTGTTGGTAAAATGAATTTGGTTGTTATACTAAGATAAGATATATAAAATTTCTCTAAGATTGACACTTGTTTGATGTGGTAACAACATAGTAAAGGTGATAATGATAAGCAAAATGTTTTCAAACCTCTTCCACATGTTTACCCTTGTTTTGTTTGAAGACAAGCAAAATATAAGTATGGGGGAGTTGATAAGTCCTAATATTTATATCCTTTAGACCATATTATAAGCCATATTTGGAGTTTGTATGTGTGTCTAGGATGTGTTTTAGAGTCTTTTCAGGTCCAGACACATTTTTGTGCATTGTAGAGATTATGAGGCTTTTGGGAGCTCAGAGAGAGAGAAACCCAGTAGCTGGTCAAATTCAAAAAGGTACGAGTCGAGACAGAGCATTGCGTCGATCGACGGTCGACGAGCAATAGCCCAATTCAAAAATTACCCGACTTGAAATCCAAGTCACAAAAATTACAAGATTGCCCCAAGACGAGTTTTACCTAGTTTATTTTATCTTTGTTAGTGTTTTATGGAAAGAGAGACTTTTTACAAGCATTAATACTTTTCATAAAAAACATAGTAGCTTAAGATTTTTGGGGAGAAGATCAAGACTTCTCGCTTTGTATTGGAGCCCAATTTATATCCCTATTCTTTATCTTATGAATTATTTCATTTTTTTATTATGTTATGCTTAGCTATGTTTGAGTAGTCACCTTATTAGGTTTAGGGTTTATTAATGATTTAGATGGATTAGCCAAACAATAGAATTGATAGGGTGATTATTATATCTATCATCAGAATTGTGCTTATTTCTTATATTCTAAAGTAGCTAACTAGAACCCTGATCTTAGGATAATTTATACTGCGAGAGTAGGATCATTAACTGAAAAAGTTGAGCTTAAGTTACTAGGGACAATCAATAAATAGGCCTAGAATTCTAAGTGAACCAATCAAATCTAGTCGTTTAATGCTTAACTAAGGAAGCCATCGATCAATGCCGTTTGCATACCATCGATTGATGGTCATTCTGAATTTGCACACAAAAGTTGTAGACTCTGAGCTTATCCATAAGATATATATATATATATATATATATATATATAATTTATAATATCTTTACTAATTGGATTTGTGTTCTATGATTGAAAACTCTTTGGCTTCTATCCCTTCTAATTCACTACCTAAAAACCCTAGATCTAGCTATTTTCCTCATTTTTTTTACAAACCAACTATTTCCTGATTTACTATTTTTAAAGTCTTATTAATTGTCTAGCTTAAATAAGTCGATTATCAAATCTATTGTATAATCTTCCTCTCTTTGTGGATTTGATCCATAAGTACTACAGTTGAACCTCTTATTTGAAAGAGTAATCAGTTGCTCTAGGATAATTTGAGGACATATCATTTGGTATGGTGGGGTCTCTAGATGTAGGATATTATCAGATCCACATAAATCTCGGTCAAAACCGGCTACGTTTTACAATCCGTGAAACCATGATTTTGTGGTTTTTATAGAAACAAACATTGGTTGTAACTTCTTCGGACAATGTAGAAACTATTGTGATTCACTAA
Source organism: Moricandia moricandioides (assembly GCA_905132885.1). NCBI lineage: Eukaryota > Viridiplantae > Streptophyta > Magnoliopsida > Brassicales > Brassicaceae > Moricandia > Moricandia moricandioides. The sequence continues at coordinate 27,889 of CAJHQQ010001682.1, forward strand.
GCATTTCCAAAAATTGTATGGCTTAGATCAATGAATCAGCATATACAAGAAGCAAGTGAGATAGTTACAAAGAAGGAACCGACAAAAGTATTTGAAGATAATTCAGCTTTTGTCGCTCAACTCAAATAAGGTTGTATTAAGAGCGATAGAATAAAGCATATTCTTCCAAGGTTTTTCTCGTACATACGAGAACTTGAGAAATACAAGAAGTGGACATTAAATATGTATGTTCATGCGACAACCCAATTAACTTGTTCACAAAGACGCTTTCCACTACAACATTCTGAAAACAATTTTATGGTATCAGAATGAGTCATTCGTGAGACTTGCAAAAAAAGGTGAGGTGGTGGGGACTAAAATTTTTGATTATTTTTTTTAAATATATTTTTAACCTATCATATTTGATTCATTATTATTTAAATTATTTATATGTAAAAATATTATAATATATGTACACATTTTTTCTTTTTGTTTAGTTGACGTGTGGACACAGAAAATGTGGATATGTATTTGTTGTAGACTAGAGAGTTGTTTATATAAATGTGAATGTAAAAAATGTGGATAAGTGAACTGTGTTATGCGCTAAAAAGATTAAAATATAAATAACTAATTAATTTTAACCAAATATTAGAAATAAAAAAATTATTGTATATGTGTAAATTTTTCTTTGATATTTCATATACGAACTAAAAATTAAATAGAATAAACTATTTTAGAATAATGTATGGAATAAATATGGATCTATGTGGACATCAGAACAATAAGAAAACATTAGACAACAATACATGGATAGAAGATGTGTATATGTCCTAAATATACTAAAACTCTAATAAAACTTAAAAATCTTAAAAAAAAAAATAGAAATAATAATTCATTCTCTACCATTTTGTTGATAACTAATGTATATACATGATTTTAGCAGCTTAGTTTAGTTATTTTAGATTGCATTTAAGTGTCAATGTTGCATTTATGTTCATTGCTTTTAAAAAGAGTTAAAATGCACAATTGAAAGTTTTGGGAAAATTATAAAAGAAATATGCACATATGAAAATTGGCCAAAATACGAGATTAATCAAAAGTACAAGGGACCAAATTAGAAAATCGAATAAACATGGCTATAAGCGGGAAAATGGGCTTTTAATTCCCGAAGTATTTGAAATCGGCAATTTTAATACTCAACTATTGCTCGCGCAAAATTATTCCCCTACTAATAGTTGACTGCGTGAAATTAGGACCGAAATAGTCAACCGTTAACTATTTAACGGAAAGATAACGGTTTCCGTTAAATTTTTAATGGTTGACTATTCTGATCATAATTTTGCGCATTCAATAATTAGTTGAGAAATAAATATGCCCATATAATACTTGCGTATTTAATTTGCCGATTAAAAATACTTGAGGAATTAAAAACAACAATTTCTTTTAAAATAAAATTATAATTTAACATATTCTTAAGTTAGATATAACCAATATAAAATATTTTTACTTTTAAAAAAACTTTTGAGGTTTTATAGTGACATGTACAATAATACAAATAATTATAATTGTATTTCATGTTTATAAAATTATTTAAGATGATTTTTAAAATAATTCTTAACTAAAAAAATTGAATTTAAATAAATAAACAAAATATGTAGGGTTGTATTTAACTGAGAGTTTTAGATGATTTGTATTAAAATCCGTTAAAAATTTAACGGAAACCGTTATCTTTCCGTTAAATAGTTAACGGTTGACTATTTCGGTCCTAATTTCGCGCAGTCAACTATTAGTTGGAGAATAATTTTGCGCGAACAATAGTTGAGTATTAAAATTGTCGATTTCAAATACTTCGTGAATTAAAAGCCCATTTTCCCGGCTATAAGCATATCGAAAATCTGCTTGGATCCAATAGCTGCTTGGACACAACAGCCTCGTCGAAGTCAGGATCGTACAATGCAAGAACAGCAATAAATCTCAGGTTTATTTTATGTCAATGGCGATATTATGTCATTTGTTAGATTGAGTATGCGAAAGGACGTGAATTGAACAAGATACCGAAGGAAAAATCAAATATATGTAGAGTCTCTTGTGATGAACAGAGAAATAATTGCATATGGGTATCTCTATTTCTTGAAATTTTATTTTTATTCTTACATCGCTGAAGCATCTGAACATGTATTGGAAGGATTTAATGGTGATGAACATTTTCTTGTGATTAACATCCTTGGCGGATCTGAACATGTTCTTGAAGCATCATTGTGATATACATACAAATAAAATGTAGAAAAAATCAGATCAAGTTTTTTAGGGTTTGATTCATTTGTTTGTTTATGAATCACTAGATGAAAAAAAGAAGATGATAGAAAAAAAGAACTTTTACACTTTTACAATTTACCAATAAAAATAAAGAAAGAAAAAAGGGGGAAATATATTTGTTTTTGTTTTCTTGGTTTCCTTGTAAATGATTTTTCTGTAAATGTTTTTAGTTTGAGTCAAAATATATGAGTTAACTTTAGAAAGTTAGTTAAAGATAGAATGGACGAAAAACATGGAAAAACGGCACCTCAAGAGAGAAGTGGTCCTAAATGAATTAATAAAGTCATAATGTGACTCTACATGTAATTTTTCTTAGATACAATATTTTTACTTTTGTGAGAACGCTGTAAGTGAAGAATTATCTATCTTTATACATACTAGAGTCTTTGTCCGCGCTACGCGCGGAAATGCGTATAAAGTATATTAATTTGGAAATGGAAATCACCAAAAAAAATAGGAAATAAAATTGATAAAATTAGTAATTTTTATTTGATATTGTGCAACCTATTTATTATATGTTTAGTTAATGGTGGTTGGAGTGAGGAATTTGGTAGGGATTATTGTTTGAAATAATAGGGCTACCAAAAAAAAGGTAGTTTAGGTATATCTTTGTGTGAAAATAAGGTGATATATTAGCTTTGTCAAAATTATATTGTTGGGTTAAGTGCCCTAGTGTTTTTTTTCATAAAAATTGGTGTAGCAATAATTACGGTGAAATCTTGTACGAAAACAGGCAAAAGTAAATTTCATGTATGAATGTAGTAAATCCAATATAAAATGGTAAATAATTTTTCCAAAAGGAAGACGGATAGACGTAATATGGACTGTATGAAAGGAAGAGCCTGGAATATTAAAGAAACAATTAGATTTCCTTAATCTTAAATAGTAATAGAAATATCTTAGTTCATAGTTTAGATATACGTACATGGCTTTCATTAGCTTTGGTTAGCTAGTGATTTCAGTGTGGGGGAAGCTCTGGTGATAATATTATCCTTTCGATGGTAGATAGAATATTGTGAAACAGTTAGATAGTAATTATTAGTTTATAAAAAAAGGTTTGCATGAATCAAGAATTAAATTTTTTTTTACCTTCATGGAATGGGAGATCGTTGAAAATCTCTCTGTAGACAATGTTCCGCACTTGTAGTAGATGTGAATCTTTTCCTTTTATGATTGTCAAGCCGGATTTGCTAGTTACACGTGAGAGAGCCACATATAATTGTCCATGTGTGAAGACTGGTTTCGGCAAGTATAAGAGAACCTCTTTTAAACTTTGACCCTGGCTTTTGTTTATCGTCATTGCGTAGCAGAGTCTGATAGGGAATTGTCGTCTACGTAATGTGAAAGGTAGCTTTGTATCATCTTGCAAGAGAACAATTCAGGGGAGGAGTACTCTTTTTCCAATGTGAGAACCAGTGACAATTTCAGCCTCAAGGACGTATTCGCCTAAGTAGGTCAGGATAAGACGGGTACCATTGCATAAGCCCCCTTTTTGATTTAAGTTTCGTAAAAGCATAACTGGTGCCCCAATCTTGAGAGTGAGCTTATGTGAAGGCAAACCCGGGAAATCCAAGGAATTTAGATACTCAATTGCGTATAACGTCTCATTCTGTTCAGACTGAGTTTCTGATATCTCAAAGCTATCTGAGCTCAAATACTCTCTTGACACCCCGTCGGTGTGGGAGATAGTATAAGCATTGATCTCATCAACAGTTTCGTTACGCGGTGTGAGTATAGCATTCTTTGTGTAGGAGCTGTGGAATGCTTTTAAATTTTTGAGATCTCCATATGCGGTCTCAACAACTTGTTTAAGGGGGTCCTCACTAATCGGCAGGACCAATGACTTGTCGACGATTACCATTTGTTCATGGTGCTCGACATACTCATTTTTGGATGTTGTTAGTGGATTACCCTCCCCGACCTTAAGCACCCAATCAAAGAACTGTTTTTCGTCCTCATTTAATCGCATATATGTTTTAAAGAGAACTTGTGGCAGCTTTCCCATAGGTATGAGTGACTTATGGAAGCGTAGACGGTGTCAGCTCTATTACCCTGTGGAATAACATGTAATATCTGTCTAAAATCACCTCCTAAGAGGACTGTTTTGCCACCAAAAGTTTTGGTCTTTAGGTGAGGATTTTTCCTAGACAATAAGTCTTTCAACGTTTTGTCTAGTGACTCAAAAGCATGCTTATGTGTCATAGGTGCTTCGTCCCAAATAATAAGGTCGGTGTTCTCGATTAATTCAGCAAGCATTGTTCCCGGTTTGATGTGGCATAGTTTTTCTTCAGAAAGCTTCAAGGGTATATTGAAGCGGGAATGTGCTGTCCTTCCGTTTGGCAGAAGCAACGCAGCTATTCCTGACGAAGCAACTGGGAGAACTATTTGTTTCCGCGAGCGAAGTCTAGATATAATTGTTTGGTATAGAAAAGTTTTTCCTGTACCGCCTGCACCATATAAAAAGAACAATTTGCCATCCTTTTTTTCAACCGAGTCTAAAACAGCTTCATAAACTGTCCGTTGTTCAGCATTCAATAGCTTGTACTGCGTGTCGTGTTTTAGCGTTTCCTCAGCTACATCATAATCGAGTTCCTGGTTCCACAGACTGTTCCCCAATTCTTTTAACAATACATGTTTGATCTTTGGTATCCCTACAAAATCACTCAGTGATCGTTCATGCGTGCGCATCAACTTCTCCACTTCGATTAAGGTATATTGTTCAAGAGCGCGGCTTGTCTTATAAACAAAATTTCCAATCATATTGTTTATATATATAATATATTGTATAATTAATTTTAAAATTAAAAACAGAAAAAAATAGAATGTTAAATTATAACGATTGACAAAATCATTGTAATTAATGCAAGTAAGAGTTTCATAAGTAATACTAATAATGAATTTTTTTTAAAAAAAATATCGATTTTATAGTTTTTTTTAAACAGAACCCTCATTTTATTTTTGATATAAATAACTTACATAATAATTACTGTAATATTTTAATATGTATTTTTATATTTTCTATCTTCAAAATGTTGGTAGAAAATAATCACTATTAAAATCTAAAAATTAAGTATATAAAATGAATTTAGTTTTATTTAAATTTAAAATGATATTACAGTGAAACCTCTATAAATTAATAATGTTGGGACTACACCAAAATTTTTTTTTTATTAATTTATAGAAATATTAATTTATCGATATACTAATTGAACCAAAAACTCAATTAATTATATTATTTTATAGAGATATTTAGTGTATATTAATTTATCGAGTATTAATTTATAAAGGTTCTACTGTATATAAATTTGAGATTGTATATATTTTGTTGTTATGAATAATGTTTATTTATTCTATTTATTTATAAACTGGATGATTTTAATTTATCCTTACCATCAATGTTTTGAACACCAAAACCGAAGATTGACTTGACATTGCAGTTAGGTCAATGGTCTTACCGGTCCAACTGTGTTGTAAATTCAATTTAATTTCAAGTTAAGTATCTATATATATTTATAACTATAAAATTATTTTTATAAGACTTATTATCATGGTTTGAAGTTAAAGAAATAAAATTCAAAATTCAAAAATAAAATAAAATAAAATATAATGAAAATAATTTATTTAAATAGATATTAAAACAATACAGGTTTTTATGAAAGTTTTTTTAACAATTTGCATTTTTTAAATTTTAATTTGAAAAAAATCAGGGTTTAATGTCAAATTGGACCATCAGTTTTAGCAAGTAACCGGTTCTTAAACCGAATTTGTTAGTTTTTAGCACAACTGAAAATTGTTTAGAAGAGAGAGTCATGACCCAACCAGATGGTTCGGGTTTTTAAAACACTTCTTGTCACAGAACATCGTTTTTAATAACAAACAACAAAATCATTCCAGTAGACATATTTTTATTATGAATTTATGTCAAAAGTCATATACATATTTCACTGAAGTGGTTATTTATTTTTTAACCATTTTAAAAAAAAACTACCATCTTAATATTTTTTTTTTCAAGTTCCCAAAGATTATACAATACGAACTAAATTGTATGCATGAAATATATCAAAATATAACTTTATACATAGAAATTTGTGTGACAACCATAATTAAACATTTAAGAAAAGATAGTCATTTGAACTTGAGAAAATGATTTTTTTTTTGTTTAAAAGGAAATGATAATCTAGTATATAAACTTTCATGTGTTGAGATTTTTGACTCAACTTGCATAATAGTCTATATTTTGTCACGAACTTATGTATTTAAATAACTGGTTGAAATAGTAATAACAAATATTTGTGAATATCCTTTATGTCCTATAATATTCGGTTTCTTTAGATCTAATACCCAATCATTATAAATAGCGGTTGTTCGATATTTTATAATTTAGTTATGAACATTTGTTAGTATGTATTTTGATTAATTTGAAAATCTATTGTAGTTGCTAGTTGTGTCAAGGCTGTTATCCTTTTAAAAAGTGAGATATGAATGCAAAAATCGTAGAGATTATCTTATTGTGGATAGATGTAGGGTTTCTAGTTCACTTATGGCTATAATGTTTAATAATGGCTGGTGGTATTGTACATATTACCAAATTTTATTTGATTGACAAAGTGAAGGTATACAAATAGTATGATAGTGTGGAGATAATATATTTTTTTTTGGTGGAGGACATAAAGGTCTAATTTATCGATACATTATTTGAAAAGATAAAGTTTATAAAAAAGTTTAGAAACATTTTATAAATATTTATAAATATTTTACAAAAGTTAATAACTAAATTTCAAAGTTTATAAATCATTTATAAACTCATCTGAGATTCTTACTCTTGTAAAGTTTTTAAAAACAGTACTAACATGTCATATATCATTTGACAAAAGAAATATGTTTCTATGTGACTTTAAAGAACTGAAATGTGAAGCAATTATATTGATTCCATATTTTTTGTAAGTGGGAAAGGTCAATGATTTGATTTTCGTATATATTATGCTTTGGAGTTGTCATCTTCTTCATCATCGCTGCCACGCTTTTTGCTTTTTTCCTTTCTTATTGCTGTCACCACAACATATCACAATCTTCTTATCCTTCTTCTCCTCAACAACCTCTGTTTTCTCTCGTGGCCGCCATATGAACAGTTACCTGCAAAAACAGATTTTTAAAACTGCCACTCATCAAGATTGTCTTCATTAATGGTTTAAAACCTTGAACTTCCAGAGGCTAAAACATCATCGCGCGGATGCAACTTGTTGACTGGAGTAATAGTCGTTATGTTTGGATCCATGACCTCTGCAACCAACTGTCTATTGCTTGAATCAATGAAATCTATTAAGTGATGAGCAGCTCCGTTGTAGTTTTCACTGATGTATCCTGCAGATGAGAAGTGTTATAGAGAAGGTAAGTGACAAAAAAGGAAACCTAGAGAGAGAGAAGTAAAGTTTCAAAAACCTTTGGTTCCTATTCAGCTTTGAATGGTGTTAAATGCCTATTGAAATCATGGCTATGAACAATCTCTCGACTTGGCAAATCCAAGTTCCCAAAGATAGAGTCTCATACTCGAATACGGTTGTCCTGAGAGGTTGTGAGGATCTTTGTGCCTGATGATGGTGAGAAATAAGCAGAGTTGACTACCCGTTTGTGTGCGAGATCATGAAGGGAGTCTCCAGGTTGTAGATTACGCATATCCCAGATTCTTGCCTGAAACCATAACCAAAACAAATCTATTAATCAAAAGTTCAGATAGAACTCAGATAAAAATAAGACTTACAAAATGATCGTTTCCACAGCTAAGAAGAAGCTCAGGGTGAACCCGGTTACAGTCAAGGCCAGCAACTTTGCTACCTTTCTTGTGTATCAAAATGGGCTCACCAGTTACGTTGGTCCTTTTCCACACAAAAAAAAACACGAGACTCTAGGCAGCTAGCACTACAAAAACAACAAATAGTTCATAGGCTTGAGAATCACTTAAATGTGAAGCAATCGGAAATTATCAGCAGCTAGAACCAAACCTTTCTCCGAGTTTATATCCAAACCGTACAGCATGTTCCAAGTAGTTGAGCCCTATAATAAAAAAATGATGTTTAATCAGTAGAGTGGTGCAAGAGAGGAAAAAATTAAAGAAGAGAGTCGATGGTGTTGAATTGGGCCTGCCATCCATTGGGGTTGAGATCCAGTAAAGTTGATGAAGTTCCAGTTTCCAGATCTGTATAACCAATTTTTCCATCAGAACCAAAATCACAGGATAGAACATCATTGATCACCCATAGTCACAATCTATACAAAAGGTTGAATCTTTAACATATTCATACCTAGACAAAAAGACCCTCTAAGATAATTACATAACCAAAACATATGCAGAGAGATCTCAATAATAAAAACCATGTTTCGTCATGTAATCAGGCATCGTATATGTAGTGAAGGAGGAATACCTGAGGAACGAATCGTTATACATAAGTTACAATCTTGAAGACAATAATTAGGGATGCATATCGTGGAAGAATGGGAGAAGCCACACAATCGCGGAGGAAATTGGAGACTTCCCGTCTCCTTGAGCTTTCGAAAATCAGATAAACCGAATCCCATATTAGAAAATCAGACCAAAACCAAACCTGGTTATTAATGTCATAACCAGTCCGACGTGGATGATTCAAGGCCTGTTATTGGTCAAATATTTTTGTCCATGTGGACATTATAAGGAGCCTTTATTTAGCCATTGTGGAAGATGAAAGGAAACCATTAGTGGGAGATGAAACGATACCATTTCTTGATGTTTAATGGCAGAAGAAACGCACAAGAAAAGGAATCGTAGAAGGCAAAAGAAGAGGTGGGAAGAAGAAGAATCGGTGAAATTAGATCGACTGAGAGATTAATAGGGTTAGGGTTTCTGCTTCTTGGACACAGTGGGCTTCTTAGTTAGTTTGGCCCGAAACAAAATATAGAATTGGACCGCTAAGGTGTTCTGAGCAGACCATTAAGGCATGTCACTGCTTCTTATGAATAAAACGATCTGAGCCCATTAAGCAAATCAAATTCGTCCAGAGCCCATTAAACTAATCAATTTCGTCCAGCCCATAAGCAATATGACATGGCATTTTAGAACACTCTAATTGGTGGATTTTCCAAGCTGAGGTGGACAGCCTAACTATCAAGCTTATTGCCCTTTTAGTATTAGAAGACTAGAGATTTAAATTAAATTATTTTATAATTAGATTAATTACGCTATATACTATAATAGACTCAAATCATTATTTGCTAAAACTTACTAATTTACTAATGTCCCAAACCTTTAATAACATAATAGGCATATGTAGTGCTAGATTTATATGAGCCACTGAAATTCTAATGCCAAACGAAAACAATCTAATGGTAATGTTCTTTTACATTTGTGTATATACTTTTAGTTCCTGTTGTCAACTTTTTTCGTGTTCTTTGGTTAGAAAAATATTTAGGGGACGATAATTTAATGACATGTTTTTGCCTTTTGCTTATAAAATTATAGCTTTTGGTGTGGAATATTTATGTTGTTCATACTTAATTAAATTTTAAATTGATGTCAGTTTGTGTGGAATATTTACGTTATTTGGTGTCTTGGTCTGGAATATTTATGTTAGTATGTTGTTCATTCAACTATATATTAATTGAGAAGTCACTTTATTAATTTCTGCTGATGCATCGATCATAGGAGAACTCTCTAATTAATTGTTATAATTTGATTGATTGATAATTTTTTATTGTTTTATTTATTTAATTAATTTTTTAAAAAAGAAACTAATCATAGAATTACCTAATCTAATCTATGTTTCTAAACAAACAATTAAAAATTTAAATATAGATGAAATAACATAATTTATTTATAAAAATAAATTAAATATCATAGATTACATTATATAAGTTGATAATATACATATAAATACATATGTTATTATATAAACAATTATAATTTTTTTTAATATACTTATATTAGTAGTGAATAGAATAAATCATATATTTTAGAAACTAATTAATCTAAGCCTAATAATATTAATTAAAGTCATTCATTCGATATATATATATATATATATATATATATATATATATATATATATTTTAAAAAATATTTCAAATAAATGCGAAACAATCAAATATATAATTGAAAAAATTTCCAATCATTTTCCAATAACAATGTGATATCATAGATGATTTATCACTTTTAGAAATGATTCAAATATTTTTTATATTTTAACAATAAAGTTATTATGGTAAATCATTTAAAATTATATCAATCAAGAAAGTTTTTATTTAATTCATCTATTAATATAAATATATTAATTAAAATTATTATATGGTAAGTCATTTATTATATAGTAATTCATTTTAAACTATTATATGGTAAGTCATTTACAATTATATTAATCAAACACATGCTTTTCCTAGAGTTAATACTTATTTAATATAATTTATATATTTTTATTATAATATAATTAGCATGCTTAATTTTAATAGGAAAAAAAAAGATATATAAATAAAAACATGAGGGAAATAATAAAATATGTTTGTTGTGTTCTTGGTTCTTTTATATTTTTAAGATTTATTTTTATTGGTTTGTCGAGATATATGTATTTTTGTGTTACTACAATGTGAATTAATTAGTTTTATGTGTTTTTAAAACGTTACAATAAATTGAGAAATGAAGATCAATAAAAATTATAAATTCTACAATTATTAAAGTCAAAGATGAAAAATATAACGTAAACCGAAAGTAAGAAATATTATATAAAAAATATTGAGATGAATTTTTTGTGGTATAATAAACTTTTAAAATATACAATAATAAAAAAATTAAAAAAAATTTATACAAATAAGAACATTTTATTTTGATTTACCATTCGATCTCATATTAATATTAAGTAGATATGCCTAAAATAATGACATTGCGTTATTTAAAAAGTTAAATATCATTTTTTTTCTTTTATATATAATCAGTTAATCATATTTAATTAAAATATGTATGTTTTAAATAAATTTAAATAATACTTTAAAATATATCTAAACTATGCTTAGTTTTAATAAAAACATTATCCAATGAATTAATGTGTGATAAAATAATGTGATGATTGGAGATAATTTAAGGAATAATTTATGTTCTTAACCCATTTGAGTTTTAAGTTAAACACTAAATAAAAGATGAGTGAGAAATGTGTGATTTGTGATTGGGAAAATCCCTCAAATAGAAATTTTTAAGTTTTTGTCACAAAAATAGACCTAAGTGAAAAATGACCAAAGTAGACTTTTTTATTTTGAAAATTTTAATATATTTTTTATTTTGTCTTTAATTTTAAATCTCACCTCCAAAACCCCACCCCATAGCTCACAAACCTAAGCATAGATTTGTTAATCAAAGGGGTATAAATGTATATTTACACCCTTTAATTAAATCTATTTTGGTCATTTTCTCTTTAAAAACTATTTTGATGACAAAAACTTTTTTAGTTTTATTTTAGGGTATTTCTCATTATAATTTGAGTATTTGAAAAAATTATGACAGAAATTGCTTAAACTACCATTTCCTAATACATGTTTTCATGTTTACTTTAACCAAATTTATCCTTAATTTTAAGTAGATAATTATGCTATATATTAATTGAAAATTCAATTAAGTATTCTTTTATTTTTCGTTAATAGATTATTATTTTTTAAATAATTATAATTTGATTGGTTGTTAACTTTTATTAGTTAACTTCTAAAAATAAAAGGTAAATATAGAATTACTTAATAATAATTACCAAATAACACAATTAATATTACAAATAAGGATTTATGTTAACTAAATGTAGAATTAGAAAAAAAGAATACATATTTTTATCAATTTCTTTATTTTATCAATTATTAATATATAATTAAATAAAATATTTTTTTATAGAAATAAATTTAATAGTTTTGTATTCTTATATATAAGAATTAGATTTGTAGGTAAGAAACTATTATAACTTTTAAAGGTTTTTAAAGCCCACACAAAACATTTACAAAAGATCTTCATGATAAAAGCAACTAATTATATTGGTCCTATGGGAGCTATACCAAAAACACTCTTTTTTTCTTTTGAAAGCTAGACTATTTTCGGTTTTCACGTATTAAAATAAAATATAAAGTGATTCTACAACCAATTATGTAAATTAATTATAATATTGCTTTTCTATAAGAGAAAGATTTGTAATAACTAAACTTTATGTTGCTGAACTATTTAAAATCTCACTAATCTTCTAAAAATATATACTGAAATTTATGTTTATCTAACTATTTGAAACTAAAAATTAAAATTTTAAAATTTCTAATTATTATTCAAAAACCATAATAGTGTAAACATAATATATTATTTTGATATAATATAACTACCCGCAAAATTGTGGGCAAACACTTAGTACTTAATTATTTAATTATGATGAAATTAACACCAAAAAAATTACGATGAAACTAAACTATTTTTGGATGGCTTGGTCAGCTTATAGAAACTAATAATTGTGTTTATGCTCATTTTTGATATGTAAGCCTTTTCTACAGTTAGCAATTTAACTCAGTTTTAAATTTAGTTTCCAAGTTTATTTTCTTACTAAACTGTTAGTTTGTCATATGTGCGACTTGCTTAATTTTTTTTAAAGATGCGAAAATACGTGAAACACAAATATTATTCCAACTTGGCATAACTATCTCGAAACTAACACTAATCCATACTTCCATGTTAATATCTTAATCTCTTATTTTTGGCTCAACCTTCATACCTTTTTCTTTTTTTGTGCAACACCAACTGTTGTATCACTAAAATCTATTGATCATTCCACATTGTAAATCTTGTTATCCACATCAGGAGATGTAAAAACTACTAAAAAGGGATAACACGTTGGTAACATGTTCATATTCAAAGATTTTTTTTCTCTTGATTCACAAAATACATATACAAATTTATATGATCATGTCATTAGAGAAACATATTTACATAGGATCAAAGATGTTCCAAATCAGGAAATAAGTAACTTGGTCGTGGCTTTTGCTTCCTCAAACATTACTATGTTCTCATTGCTAACTTAGAAGCCATAACATACAAGCCAGCATAAATGTCAGATTTTTTTTTGCAGATTTTCCACTAATTCTGAAGAATCAAATAAAAAACTAAGAAAGGTTACTAGCACCAGCTGCTGATTCAGGCTCCTTGATCTCGAAAACAACACAATTGGATCCAGGATGCTTTAGATATGTCTGCAGACTGCAGCATGCTGTAAGAGACATCTCGCAACCTTAAGAAAAACACCGTTTAGCATGCATAACGGAGTACTTCAATCTGTGATTACGTAAGGATCATTTTTCACTTTGGTTGGATCAAGTCCAGTGTTAAAGAACTTACCATACTGAAACCAAGTCATGTTTCACCTAATGTAACCGGTGTTATTACACTTTCAAAGCTGCTTAAATAAGGAAAAGCCTTGTAACACTGATAATTGAATCGCAAACAAAAAAGTAAAATTTCAGTGAAAAATTTTACCTCTGAAACTGTGGGATAAGCTGTGAGAGTTGGATCTGTTTTGTAAATTTTCTTGACAAACTGAACTCAGAAGCCATAGAAAACATGACATGACTACTCAACTCAGCATTACTGAACGTGACCGTTCAATTTCATAGAGAACTCTTGATCCATTATACCCTTGACCAGATCAAAAACTGGTTTCTCTGATTCCTGATTCAAGTGAAGAACCGAGGAAGCACCATACAGTAGTAGATGGGAACATGATTTCATAGCTCTTAGCTCCACCAGTTCATATAGCATAGGTATATTGAATTCTCTTTCTATGAATTAAATGGAAAAAAAATCGTTGACGTAAACGACTGTCTAGAAAGAGGAAGTAATGGCTGCAGGGAAAGAGGTAGGATGCGAAGGGAGTTGTATAGCTTGTGTGCGGGTGGGATATGGTGCAATGAGAGCCAGGAGTGAGTTATATATGGTGAAGCTGGGGAAATTGAACAATGTATTGCCATTCTGGTGTTATAGTATTGAATAGGCTTTAATGACTTAATGAAGAGGACTTATGCCGGAGCTTTAACGCCAACGTTAAGTCTTCGTGGTGACGAAGAGGAAGAGGAAGAGTTAAGCCTCGGTATAAGAATGCGATTAGGTTTCATGGGCTCTACGCGGGCTTCAAAGAAATATCATATGATTTCGATCCGTTTAAGATAAATTTTTGTTTGGTAATGTGGCAGTATGAAGCATTCCTATTGGATGATTTTCTGAGCTGATGTGGACATTCTCTCTAGTGATAGTATTCTTCTTTTAGTATTAGAAGATGAATGAATTATTATTTTTACTGATTATGAAGAAACAAAAACGTATGAATTTATGATAACTGAATATATACTCTTATTATATAATATTAAATATAATAAAAACTAATTAAATATTTCAAGATTATCATATGACATTCAAACGGTTTCACTAGTAAACTATGAAGATCTTAGAAAATATTTTTACTGTAAGATAGCTAATAGATCCAATCATATTCTTTATGTATAAGTTCACTGTCTGCTGGCCAAAATCTCTGTAGATAGATGCCATCTTCTCTAGCATGCCAAGTCCATAAACCACCTTCTTTGAATGCTCTAAAGCTCTGGTGGTGTTTAAATCCAGGCCCTTGTTTCAAGGTACACATGTAACGTGTGGTCTTCCAAAAATTCAATTTGAAATCAAATTCCCAATGTGTTCCTGGTTTTAATGTTCTTTCTTTTATTTTATCGTCTGCGGAGAAACAACTCATATTAAGGTCTTTTTGGAATTTTAGCTCGTTCGAGATCCTCACTCCATGGCCAAAGTAATAGATTTCCTTCAAGATTTTCACTTCATGACGGTGTGCATAGCCAGTTATGAAAAAGCTAAAAACGAATATAAATATGGAGACATCTTTCATGTTAAAAGGTTAAATTTTGGTAATGACAGATGCGAGAAGAACAATACGGAAATTAAAAAAATATTATTGTTTGAGGATACTTTCAGATTTCTGGGTACATATTTCTCTTTGAGATGTTTAAGTTATAAGAAGCACAATATATATATATATATATATATATATAAGTATCATATGTCCTAAAACCTAATGCTTGTGGGCTTGAGAGCTTATGTCCAATAAAATGACTAACCAAATCTACAGTCCATGTAAAATAGATGTAAAATAGATATATTCATTGAGTTAGTTTAGTTTTTATTGCACACATTATTAAATAATTACAAAAAGAAAAAGATACAAAACAGAAAAATTCAAAACAAAGTTTGATATGCAATAGGGGACTGAATGATAAATTAACATAAAAGACCATAAATGCAATGAGATCTTGATTTGTAATCTCACAGTGAACAAAGAATCTTTAAAATAAATTACAATATATAGGAAACAAATAAACAATATTCTTCGGGTGTCATTAATATTCCCCTTTATAACTTATAAGTTTAATATGCATGATTGAGCCAAACACATAATACTAAGTTATAAAGCATAAAATGAGTCATAACTCATAAGGTAGATTTTACAACGTTACGAAGTTAAGGGATAAACACAAACTAATTCACAACTTTTTCTTTAACAATATGTAAACACACGAGAACAGCATAATTATATATCTCGAACTATCAAGTATTAATCCAAATATTGCTTGTTATATTCAAGAAAATTAGAAAGAAATAAATAATTTTTAACAAAAGTAATAAAAATATTATTAAAAACGTAAAAACATGTTTTTCCGCCAAAACCGCAAAAACGCGTTTTCCTCAAAACATGTTTTTCCGCCAAAACTGTAAAAACGGGTTTTTCCGCCAAGACGTGTTTTCCCACCAAAACCGTGAAATGTGTTTTCTCGCCAAAACTGTAAAAATGTGTTTTTCCGCCAAAACCGCAAAAACATGTTTTTCCGCCAAAACCGCAAAAAACGTGTTTTCCTGTCAAAACATGTTTTCCCGCCAAAACGTGCTTTCACACCAATCCCACAAAACATGTTTTCTCACCAAAACCACAAAAACGTGTTTTCCCGCCAAAATCGCAAAAACGTATTTTCTTAACAAAACCGCAAAAACCATTTGTTCAAATTATCACAAAACAATAAGCATTCATAAATATATGAGTTTTGTAAAATTTGAATTTGTACTTTGAGTTGTTTGGAAGTTTATTTAAGTTTGAGTTTCTACTTTGAGTTTAGTTAGAAGCTATAGTTGTAGTTAAAATTTAATGAATTTTTTTAAAAAAATATATATGAAATAAAAAATTATAAATTTCAAAATGCGAATTTAAATTAATTTTAGTGTAAATATATTGTAGAATACATAATAAAAATTAGTTAAGTTAAAATTATTATGAAACAAATGATTTAATCAAAATAGGGGTATATTTGTAATTTGTTTATTAAACTCATCTAGATGGAAATAGAAAAAAATGTACGAACATAAAACTCATTCAGATGACTCATCTAGATGACTTATCTAGATGGAGAAACAAACAACCCCTAAAATCTGGATGGATCATCTAGATGGAAATAACATATGGAGAAACGAACAGAACCCATGTTAATTTTTTTTTGACATGTTTAAGGAATTATCTCCTTTTTCTACTCTCCTTTAGATGCATGTATGATTTTTTTCATGATGAAAACATGCCAATGCCTACTGGACCATCATTTCTCGTCATTAATCTACTTCACAAAACATTCAGTCAAATTTCTTCCCAAAACAATGGAATTTCCAAGAATAATCTAAAACTTAAGGTAAATTATAAATATACACAATAAATACACCACTAAAATTTGTAATGGAAACATAGTTATAACTGGTTTTCGTGGGTTGTAGCCAAATTTAGAACTTACCATATTTATATTTAGAACACATATAAAGAATAATTGAGCATTAACTTATGTTCGTTAATATGTTAATTTAGCTTTAATATTAGTTTTTAACTTAAAATCATTTTGTTGAGAAGTGGAATAGTCTAAATTCCTTGTATATTACGCATGTCCATTAAAACTTTTGATGCATGATCTTTTTTCCAAAATCTCCTCTCGAGATAATGGTCCGTAAAATAATTACTCTTGACAAAATCTATTATGCTCCCTTTGAGATAATTTTTTTTTCTAGCCATCTTGGCGAAATTGAGCCTTTCTTGGCCCATCAATTAGTAAGATGACCTGGCCAATTTTTGAGTTGGATTCATGTGAGAGGGTGTGAGCGTAGCTTTGATACCATATAAAATTTCTTGGGCTTCTAACTTAAAATCTATTGACAGTAAGTGGATTGACCTAGTCCCTTATATGTTAGTCATGTCCCAAACTCCCAAAGTATGAGCTTTATAGTTTCACATGCCCTCGATATAATGTTCATATAACTATTAATCTTGATAGAATCCATCATACCCCTATGATATAATTGTTTTAGTTATCGTGGTGGAATTGAGCTTTTTGGCCATCAATTAGTGTGATGATCGGGCCACTTTTCAGACATGATTAATGGGACAGGGTGTCGGGCTTCTCTGATGTCATGTTAAGTTTCATCGACTTCTAGAATAAAACTATTTTGCAGTAAGTGAAGTGGCCCAAGTACCTTATATATTACTTATATTCCATCAAAATGTTCGATGTGTGATCTTTTCTCCAACACCCTCCCTCGAGATAATGGTCGTATAACCATTAATCTCAATAGAACCCATCATACCCCCTTTAAGATAATGATGTTTCTAGCTATCTTGATGGAATTGAACCCTCCTTAGACCATCAACTAGTGTGATGATCGTACCATTTTTGTGCCGGAATAGTGTGATAGGGTGTGAACTTGGCTCTGGTACCATTTTAAATTTCATAAGCTTCCAACTAAAAAAAAAATTATAATAAGTAAACTGACCCAAATCTCTTACATAGTAGTCATGTTCTATTAAAATTCCTGATGTAAGAGCTTTATCTTTTCACAAACATTGAAGTATTAATAAGTTATTTGATGATTGTTGATATATCATGTTTATTATCAGTTTTAGACCATGTAATAGACTCTATTTAGAGTATTTTATGTGTGTCTTGGCTATGTTTTGAGGTCTTTACAGGTCCAGATACGTTTTGGAGATATATGGAGATATTTGGAGCTTTTGGAGCATTTGGAGAGGAATAATCTGTAGCTGATCATTGAAGAGAATTGAAGTACGAGATTACCATCGATCGACGATACAACGTAGGCATTGACCGATGATACATGACCAAGATCGATCGATGTTGCACATCTGCCATCGATCGATGTCCAGTTCGCAGAGAGCCGACTTTCAAGCCCAAGTTAGAGACATGACACAAGATTACAAGATTAACCTTGGACGAGTTTTGACCTAGACTTTAGGGTTATATTTATACTTTATGTATTGCACCATGCTAAGTGTGCTTAGTTTTAGTTAGAGTTAAGGGGGCAAGAGTTTGTGTGTGTGTGTGCTAGCATTTTCTTGTATTCTAAGTGTGCTTTGAAACTCCATTATTTTATCTATGCATTTTATTCAGATTATTCTTCTTACTTTAATTACATCTGAGTAATTGTCAACTAGGTTTAGTGTTTATCAATGGTACTGATGGATTAGCCAAACAATATAATTGTTAAGTTCATTATTAGATCTATTAGTAGAATTGTGTTTATTGCTTGTGTTCTAGAGTAGCTAACTAGAACCCTGATAATAGGATAGTTAGGCGCAAGCGAGAGCATGGTCTACTACCGGAATCTATTCTCTTGAGCTAGGTTGCTAGAAACAAACGAGAGTTGATTTAGTAAATCTAGTGAACTTATCGAATTAGGTCATAACGCTTGATTCAAGAAACCATCGATCGATGCAGGATCATTGCCATCGATTGACGGTTATTCTGTGTCAAAAAGCGAGAGTTGAGACATTAGACTTGGTCAATAGATTAGGTGCGCATGTGAGAGCTGGTGTCTTCTACATCAGATTTTGAGCTCCATGATTAAATACATTTAACTTCTATCTACTATAATCTACTTACCTGACACCCTAGATCTAGCATATTTTCATATTTACACCACTAGCATATTTTCATATTTACATTATTAGCATATTTTCATATTTGCATTATTAGCATATTTCCATATTACATATATACCTTCTAATAAGAAATATTTCCTTGACCTGATTACTTGCTACCAATATATATAGTTACCTAGCTTAGCCTTTAGAAATAAAAAAATCTATTGTGTGCCTTTGTTCTCTGTGGATTTGATCCCTAAGTACTAAACATGATCTCTCTTGACAAGAGTATTATTATATTGTGTGTTAGGATTAAGGGTTAATTTGACAGTTAATTGTTCAGGATATTATTACTCTATTAAAACATAAAAACACACTCACGTCAATTGTTGTGCTTTTGGGCATTGTTAAAAAATTGATCCAGCTTCGTCAATGTGAAAAACATCATATAAATGTACTATACCATACAGATTAAAGTAATGTTAGATTTGAAAGCTACAAGAACCAATTTATATAAAAGCACAAAGAGTAAAGAGTTATGAGTTTTCTTATCTTTTAACTTATTGTATATTGTTTGTTTAATTTCTTGGCCCATATTGTCTATTTGATTGAAATAAAAAAAACGTGGAAATACATTTAATATCATTAGTCTCAAATTTTATAGGCTTCATAGGAAAATAATTCACATAAATATATTTTTCTATGGAGCCTATAAAAATGAAAAGATCAAGGCTAATGTTTTATTAAACAGGTCATGTATATGGAGGCTGGAAAACAATAATAATAGGAATTATGATGGAACACATGAACTAGAACGAAGCTCGTTTCAGAACCCGCTCAATAAGACACCTCTATTTGTTTTGAGGTATGTGTTTCAATAAAGAGAATACTAAGAACAGAGGCACTTCCACTTATCAATTAACACTTTTAACATGGGAGACACATTTTACTGATCAAATCTTTATTATGTCTTGAACTAGAATCCTACACACTCACCAATCGTAACTCATTTTCATTTTTATCTTCAGTTTTTCACATCTTTTGTTTTTATTTTTCGTCACTTCCTTTTAAAAATAAAAAGCTCTTTCTAAATAATTTAAAGTTTGCTATCATTTACAATCCTTCTCAATTGTGAACTAACTAAGTTCTTCCCTTGATTTCTCAACTCGAAATTGACAAAGAATCCAATAAATCATTTCTTCCAAATAGAAATATCATGGAAGACCGAAGCATGGCTCCACTGTAACTACCTCAGATCTCATCCCATGTCGCCTCTTCCCATGTCCTCTCGCTCGCGCCAATAAACCTTATTCAGAGCTCGCTTCTCATAAGAAGGAAACTCTAAACTTCGATGATTATATACGCATCGAAATTACTAGTCTCACCATTGATGGTCAAATTCTCCCATTATTATTTCACATATGAATCTCCACGTTTATCGTTGATTCGTTACTCTTTCTTGGCTCTCCTTTTTATCTTTTTTTTTGTATATGTTAGTTATGAACTACCGAGTTTGATTTCTTTGGTAATTTTACTTGTTTATGTATTGGTAATTAAGATGATACATAGGAAGGTACAAGAAGGATAGAGCACTACAAAATCAACACATGAATATCTAACTCACTTGTACGCAACCTGTTCACCCACGATTCACGGTGCAAACATCACATCTGTAATTCATTATCCAAGTGATCTCCCCTCCATAACTGTTGGATAATTAGTTCCAAAATTATAAATCAGTGGAAACATGGAGCACTTGTCTCTAAAATCTTTGGCTTGGTGGGGAATATATTAAAAGCTGCGGATCAGCCGGCCCTGCAGTGCACCGACCCTAACCCCTCCCATGTGATACAACCTGCCTGAATTCACCCTAGGCCTCAGTTCACAGGTGGGTTATTGGTGTGCTTGGCGCTACTTAAAATCTAGATGATGATGAAGAAAGATAATGAAAGGTTCTAAGGAACTAATGGTAATGGTAAACTTATACTTCGTTATTTATTTACAAGAAACGAAAGGTTTAAAGTTGTTTACACTAACCATACTAACCAACCCAAAGAAGGGTAAATTGGTTTTTGCAGATGCAAATTTGTTTTGATCATAAATAGGTTATGAATTCACTCATGGAAACATTACAACCTCATGAAGGTCATTGAAACTAACCAAGGCCGCATATGACTTTTAGCCATCCGAAATTTGGGTATCCATGGAGCAGGCTAGATTGCAAGTAACATCATCAACCATCCAGAAGAGTATTGACCACACATGGTACAAGTGAATGACCTGGTCGATGGATCAGAGTAATACGGCCAATGATGATCCGGCATAGATGGCCGATAGCGACTCAACCAAATGGAAGAGAAGGATAGACCTTCACCTATTGGGACGCTGCGAGATGATATAATATGTGACTGGTCATACACGCATGAAGATGACTTACCAAAGGCTATGGACCAGCACATCCGACTATATGGTAAAGAAGACAAGAACAAAGAAGTGCAAGAAGTGCAAGTACGGTCAAGTGATAAGCACAACCGATTTACTTCAACCAACCTCTGCTCTCAGAAGGTGGTACACGAGATAAGAAGACTGAAGAATCTATGGTGATGCATTCATCAGGGGGAGTAATACGGTTGTACTTTTTTTCCTGTCTATGGCTTCCCTTTTACCACATTGGGTTTTGGGTTTACCATAGAGAGGTTTTAATGAGGTAACATACCAAACGTATTATGAGCTCATTATGGTTATAACATCCAAGGGAGAGTGTTATAAACCAGATGATTGTGGATGCAATAACCAAAGGATTGGGCCTGATATTACCACGACATAGGGATGGGCCAGACCGACCGAAAGGAATCTTCTTTAGCCCGAAAGGAATATACCATTGATGGATGGATAAGGACCAAGATTTTCTTTTTCCCTTATGGTTTAACTTTTCCATTTATCCTTTTGTAAAGCCATCCCACATCGATTAAGGATGTGGGAAAAGTCGGCTACCCTCATTTATATATATGTAACCTTATGTCCAATATTGATTAAGCAATAAGATAGACAAATTCCCCTTACTTTTACAACATTATTCATGTAATAGACATGCATGAATATATTTCTCTTCACAATAGATGAGAATATTTTTCTAGCTATATTTCCTAGCTACTTATGCTTCATATCTGAATTGCTAGAAAAATTTCCTATAAAACACAACGACAGTTATTTTATTTCCTAGGAAATATTTCCTAGCAACTTATGCTTTATATCTGAATATTTTTCTAGCTATATTTCCTATAATACACAACGACAGTTTTTTCATACATACCAGATATTTCATTTCAAATTATGCTTCATATCTGAATTGTTTATATTAGATTTTCACCTTCACGTGATTACACTCCAATTAAATTTTATTTGACCATTTATAGATATTAAATTATATCAAGGTTCAAGAAATCGATAAGCAGTAACTAGGCATTTTATAGAGGACTAGCGACTAGACGGATTATTCGAAGTCTAGACGAGGCCTAGGCGTTAACGAATTATTGATTTATCTTTTATATATATGACATTTATATGAAATACTTTAGTTTTACATAGAAATATAAAATTATTGTGGTAAATTATCAAAATTAGATATGCAAAACAAAATAAATTAGACTAATTTGTTGATTTATACTAATATTATTGTTTAAATTAACATTTTAAACTAATTTAGATCGATTTTAACCGATTTCAACTGATTTCGAATAGTTTAAATCGATTTGAATCGTATAAATTAGTATAAATCAGATTTTTTTAAAAATCGTTTCAGATAAAACCGACTTACCGCCTAGGTCGATTTTTAAAACCTTGAATTATACCTTTACTAATCTAATCTATTAAAACTGAAGTACAAATATGAAATAACCCTTGCTTTTTCTTAATATTTACAAGAAATGCCACTCATATTATCCTTGCATCCAAACATCTAAGAAAAAATAAATCTACTCTATTAAAACTTTAAAATATAAACAGGAAATAACTATTGATTTTTACTAATATTTACAAAAAAATTGTCACTGATATTATTCATGCATCCAAACATCTAAACATTAACTCTTAACAAGAAAAAATAAAATTCGGCTAATCCCATTAACAATCTTTGTCATTGAAATTGAAGACTTCATAAAAAAAATGTATATGTGTTTTCCAAATTTTTATAATAAAAACAGAATTATACATGTATATAGCATTAAATTAGTTTTATTTTTTTATTTAAATATAATCTACCAACTATATTTGAAATATAAAAAAAGATAATAATGTTAATAATTTTCTATTATAATCTGAACTTATAAATTTACAATAACAAAATCATGTAATTTTCCATAACAATTTAATGAATAAAATACATACTAATATTTATTATAAATGGTTATATATACAAACAAATACAATTTATTATTCATTTGTTCGATATATATCTAATAAGACTAACCTATGTAATTTATAAATTTAATTTTTTTATCACCATATAATACGTATACACAGTTAGGTTTTGTACGGATCGAATATCCTGAGTATTTTAGGATATACATATTCGGATATGTATTCTTTGGATTTGTAAAATTGTTACTCAGATCTGGATATTCATGGTTAGGATTTTTGGACTAAAATTTGAATACACTTAGATATCTGAACCTCTTTTTTTCATTTAAAACAAATCAAAAAATAAATATTAAACGTGTATTTAAAATTATTATTTAAAAATACTTAAAATTATTAAAATTTAATAAAATTAAATTTTTAGTTATTTTATATAAAAGTATGTATAATATACATAGATAACTATAGTTAAATTTTGAATATTTAATATCCGGATATCCAGACCTAAAATTATACTATTCGAATTTGTACGTGGATCAGTCGAATCCTTAAAATCACTATTAGTATCCCCGAATATCCGTTTTGCGAAGCGGATGGGATCCCATATCGGATAATGGATATAAAATATTAAATTTCAGTCATATATACAATTATATCAAACAAATTGCTTAAATATTGGGTGTTTTGCAAAAATGACTCAAAATTTCAACTCAAATGCAAAACTAACCCATCATTTTTTTAGAAATTTTATTTGCCTTATTCACCCTAAATTTCCGAGTTATTCACAAAAATGCCATTGCTTTTTTTAAAATAAGTCTTTTACTCTATCATCATTATCTTCACCAAATATTTACAATATTACCATTGCCATCAATCCCCCAACTACCATGAACAACCAATTCGAAGGTCTTAATGAAAAAAAAACAAATTTTTCTCTTACTATCTCATTTGTTGTGCATTCAAACCACATGTCTTTCACTTTCCTTAAAAAATCATTCAAAAAACCCAAGATTTTTATTCCAAACTTTGTAATGTTCATAAAGTAACGGATTGGTAGCTTGAGTATTGAAGTTCTGTGTGCTTGGAGAAGCCTAAGCAAGTCATCTGACGGTCCAAGGTATGAAATCGATATTGTTTTTCAGATCTGTTCGCGAAGAAGACTTCTAAAGAAGTCTTCTGGTCAATGCATAGGTTAGTTTTGCAATTGACCTGTTGCGTGTTTTGACTAAAAGACTTCCCCAACAGTCTTCTAACTTTCCTTTGATTACAAAAAAAAAACAAGCAAAACCGAGAAGACTTCCCTAGCAGTCTTCTCGGATAAACAGGTTGGTTTTGCAACTGACCAAAATTTGTCAGAAATTTGACTTCAGTAGAAGACTTCTCTTGAAGACTTCTAGGGAAGTCTTCTTTTTTATAACATGAAGTCTTCTCAGCGTCGCCAGAAGTCTGCCTGGGTTACTTTTGCAATTGAGAATTAATAGCAAAACATTAAATATTAATGAGAAGACTTCTCTAGAAGTCTTTTTATTCCGGGTTTCTGGTCAAACATTTGGTAAAGAGAGAAGACTTCTTAAGAGGTTTTCCGCCCGAAGACTTCAAGAGAAGTCTTCTCAATAATATTTAATGTTTTGCTATTAATTCTCAATTGCAAAAGTAACCCAGGCAGACTTCTGGCGACGCTGAGAAGACTTCATGTTATAAAGAAGATGACTTCCCTACAAGTCTTCCGGCGGAAGACTTCTAGGGAACTCTTCTACATAAGTCAAATTTCTAACAACGATCGGTCAATTGCAAAACCAACCTGTTTATCCGAAAAAATTTCTAGGGAAGTCTTCTCTCGGAATTTCGAGATTTTTTCAAATCAAAAGTAAGCCAATATTTACAAAGGAAGACTTCTCAATATGTCTTCTACAGAGTAGACTTCTAGAGAAGTCTTCCTTCGTAAATTTACAATTGCAAAAGTGACCTAAACGGAAGACTTCTTTAGAATTCTTCTTTGTGGATGACTTCTTTAGAAGTTTTCTTCAGGGTAGACTTCTTAAGAAGTCTTCTACGTCAATCTTTATTAAACTTTAATTTTCTCAAAACTCAAAACGAATTTTTAATATTTTCTTGTTAATTAATGTGTATTGGGGCTTCTGAGAGAAATTCATGACTAAAATGATGATAATTATGAGTTTACAAAGTTTTTATGTTTATTAATGTTCTTAGCTAAACGTAGAAGACTTCTTAAGAAGTCTTTCGTGAAAAGACTTACGGAAGACTTCTTAAGAAATCTTCTCAGTTTTTTTTTAATATGATGTTGTGCGTTTGCTAATGTGTTTTAACTTGATTTTTTCAGATGATGCTTCAGTTACCTGTTGTTTACGGAGAATCGTTGATGAAAGATAATTCTTGAAATTTTGTGGTTGATAATGTCAAAGGAGCGAGAATGTTTTTTTAAGTGATGGTTATACATATGATGAACTTGTTGAAATGGCTGAAGAAGATTTTAACCTGGATAAGAACGCTGAGGTTGTGGATTTAACTTACTTGTTACGAGACGCAGTAATGCAATAAATAGCTCCTGATACTCCTCCTATTCATGTTACAAGTGATAGACAAGTTCAGAACTTGATCAAGATAAGTAAAACACATGTTGTACGTCTTTGTGTATCAAGCCGAGGCAGGATGAGGAATGTCAATGATGCCAACGCTGAAGGAAACCTAGCTGTTGAAGGAGAAGAAGAAAATGAAGTGGAAGATGATGATAATTTGCCTCAAAATATAAATGATGAGGAGGAGAAGTATGTTGCTGAAGTGGATGATGAGTTTGGAGATTACAGTGAGTATGGAAGAGTTAAGGATGAGGAAGAGGAAGGGGAAGAGGAAGAAGAAGAGGAAGAAGATATATGTTTTGAGAATTTCAAAGAGACATATGCTAATGAAGGAGAAAGCTCGAATGGGATAGTTAACACCAATATCTATGTCAGCCAGAGTTTTATCACTAAAGCGGCATTTGTTTCAGAGTTGCGGTTGACAGCGGTGAAGCATAAATTCTCCTTCAAAATATACAAGACCACTAAAACACTACTTGTAGCAAAATGTCGTGTTCCTGGGTGCACATGGAAGCTTAGAGCGAGTGTGAAACATGGAACAAACACGTTTTGGGTAACAAAGTATGTGAAGACTCATACATGTTCTGTGTCTGAACGACGGGCTCACCGAAAACATTTTACTGCGAAGTATGTTGGTCAGCTTTTCATAGATCGCGTTGGAATCATTGATGGGTTAAATCCGAAGCATATCCAAGATGCAATGAGGAACATGTTTGGCATGACTCTAGATTATATCACTTCATACAGAGCATTGTTACATGCTCAAAAATTGGTAAGATGATCAGCAGAAGAAGGGTATGAGAGGTTGCCTTCATATTTGGAACAAATCACGTTAGCAAATCCGGGTTCTAAGACTAGTATAGAACTTGATGCTGAGAATAGATTTAAGTATCTATTTATATCATTTGGAGCTTCAATTGCTGGTTTTCAGTATCAAAGAAGGGTCATCGTGGTGGATGGGACTCACCTAAGTGGGAAGTATGAATGTGTTATGTTAGTTGCAGCTGCACAAGATGGTAATTTTCATATATTTCCATTGGCTTTTGGAATCGTAGATATAGAAGATGATGATGTTTGGGAATGGTTTTTCACACAACTGAGGAGTTGTGTATCTGATCAGCATGCTTTGATGATAGTGTCCGACCGGCATTGAGCCATTAAAAGCGCGTGTGAAAAGGTGTTCCCTTGGGCAACCCGAGGAATATGTTATTATCACCTACAACAAAACATTGTCCAAAAGTATAAAGGGAAGCATCTATTGTACTTGGTTAAAGGCGATGCTTATGCTCATACACTCTTCGACTTTAACCGGGCCTTTAACCGCTACATGGAGGAGATCCGGAATGCTAACCCGGCACTGGCAACATATTTGGAGGAAGCAGACGTGAGACTATGGTCACGGGTTCATTATCATTGGAGAAAGGTACAATATAAAAACAAGCAACATAGCTGAATCTATTAACTCCGCTCTCAAGAGAGCAAGAGGATTTCCCATAGTGATTCTTTTGGAGTTTATAAGGGAAAAGTTGGGAATGTGGTATTGGAAAAGGCGAGAAGATGCTCTGAATCTCACAACTGAACATAGTCGGGGAGTTGAATACTTATTGGCGATTCGTGAGGAGTTAGCGGATAAGATGACTGTCCAACCAATTGATAGAAGTCGATTCTTTGTGTCAGGTGGAAAACGTGACTGTGTTGTCGATTTGGAACATAGTAAGTGTGAATGTGGTGTCTATGGAATCGAGAAAATACCTTGCTCGCATGTTATAGCAGCTGGAACCTTTGCTAATCGGCATATTGCAACACTTGTGTGCCCCCTATACTCGAAGGAATATTTGTATGCAGGATACTCACAGAATATATATCCTTGTGGTGGAAAATTTGAGTCTCGAACTTGTTTTCCTCCAGATGTAAAGCGTGGTCCAGGGCGACAAAAGAAATCAAGATGACAATATTGGTTGGAGCTATCTAGGATGAGAGGACACAAACCGCGGAAGCTACACAAGGATTATAGCTGCTCAAACTAAAGACAACCTGGTCATACACGTCCAAATTGTCCAAATAGTGAGAACTAATCTTCTGTAAGTCTTCTTGAAGTCGTCTGTAAGTCTTCGGTAAGTCGTCTGGATGTCTTCTGTAAGTCTTCCGGAGGGTATCTTCTGTAAGTCTTCTTGAAGTCGTCTGTAAGTCTTCGGTAAGTCGTCTGGATGTCTTTTGTAAGTC
The DNA here is from genome assembly GCA_905132885.1 of Moricandia moricandioides. NCBI lineage: Eukaryota > Viridiplantae > Streptophyta > Magnoliopsida > Brassicales > Brassicaceae > Moricandia > Moricandia moricandioides. The sequence continues at coordinate 56,351 of CAJHQQ010001682.1, forward strand.
TTCCGGAGGGTATCTTCTTAAAGTCTTCTTGAAGTCGTCTGTAAGTCTTCGATAAGTCGTCTGAATGTCTTCTGTAAGTCTTCTGGAGGGTATCTTCTTAAAGTCTTCTTGAAGTCATTTGTAAGTCTTCGGTAAGTCGTCTGGATGTCTTCTGTAAGTCTTCCGGAGGGTATCTTCTTAAAGTCTTCTTGAAGTCGTCTGTAATTCGTCTGTAAGTCGTCTGGATGTCTTATGTCTTATGAACTTATGTTCTTATGAACTTATGTCTTATGAACTTATCTTATGTCTTATGTACTGTGTTTGAATAGGTTCCTTCATTAGAATTAGAATTATGTACAAAATATTAGTTCAATGTTACAAAAGATTAGTTCAAGGTTACAAAAGATTAGAATTAGAATTATGTACAAAATATTAGTTCAATCATACATATCCAAGTCCTCAATATTGGTTTCTCCATTGTTGCCAGGAGTCTCATTAAATAGGTTAGTAGTCATCTTCTCCCTAATACTCTTGACGTTCTTATCAGATAAGCCAGGAGGAAATGATTTCATTCCAAGAGCATGACACTCAATGTATTTCAAGGTGAACACACCACAATCACCAGCACGACATTGAGGTACTCCAGCAGATACTCTCGCATATGTGAATGACTCTAGTGTGTATTTCACACGCTCTTCGAATGAGGCAGCACATTCCACAAGCAGATAAGGTAGCATCTTGGCAAAAGGCTCCATTAAATCGGCGAGTTGAGCAGGTCTAATATGGTTTATAATGCTGTCCCAGATGGTGATGTGCCTGTTTGGAATGGACACCCAAATAGCAATCCAGTGATCATTCTTGAAGTTCACTGGCGCATAAATGTCATCCACATCCAATCCCCGAACCTTCTTTGTTTGGCAAAATCTGAGTAGTATACCAGCATAAAAATCCCAACTCCCTGCAGGGAGCATCCTTCTTAACCCGTTTGCATCGGGCTCTGATCTCTTAAAGTTTGGGTACTTAAACGTCCATATTATGCTAAACACGTGATCAAGAATGCAAAGCCTCTCGCTCCTAAAGTGCTCTGGATACCTCTGAAACCGCTGCCTCATTAAATTGATATAACCATCAATATGCTGCATTGAAAACATAACAAGGCATAAGACTTCAAGAAGACATAACAAGTCAGAAGACTTCCCCCGGAAGACTTCCAGAAGACTTCCAGAAGACTTCTAGAAGACTTCTTCCGGAAGACTTCCAGAAGACTTCCAAAAGACTTCCAGAAGACTTCTTCCGGAAGACTTCCAGAAGACTTCCACAAGTAAACCTTAAAAATCTTACCGAGTCGTGGAGCCATTTTAGGGTGTTCCGATGGTGGAATACCACAGACTTGGCCCTGTTGGTCTTTTATCAAAAGTTATTCTATGACTCCTGAAAACAGCAAAACTAGATCAACAAACAACAACAATCAACTTAATGTTATGTGGGAGATTAGTATATACGGATCTTTTTTCAAAAATTCAATAAGCAACTTATTCTTATTCTTGTCAAGTGGAGCAAACGGATCATAGCCAATACCAGCCTTCTTGTTCGGCACGATCACTTTGGCTGTGATGTTGCCATGATAAGGAGACTGCTGTGATGCAACAAGCTTCCTCTCTCGTTCACTCTTTCCCCTGAGGAATGCCATGGTAGCATCTTTATTTATCTGGCACCTCTCCTCCGCCCTATCCAAGTCTGATTTAGTTGGCTCAGTTTTGTCCATAATGACAACACTTGGATCTTCCACCTCCGGGAGCCGAGGTGCATTGATGCTACTCATTTGTTTTTGGTCAGTGTCTTTGTTGACACTTCCTGATTTCTTCCCATTCACATTCACACTCTCACTCTGCAAATTCGAGTTCAAGCCAAAGATTCCAATCAACAAATGAAACAAATGTACCAATCAACAAATGAAACAAATGTACCATCCAATCAACAAATGAAACAAATGTACCAATCACCAAATGAAACAAATTCGAGTTCACTTTTTATTCTTAGTATTCCTCTTCTTTTTGATTTTGGGAGAGGTTTCAGTACTAACCCCTAGTTCGTGGGCAGTATTATCCGGTTCTAAAACTATGAGTTGAAGTTTATTGTGGTTGATTCCCACCTTCTTCTCCACAGCTTCAATCCTATCGGCAAGAAGCTTGATCTCCTTTAGGCACTGCCCAAACCCATCAGTCATAACTTTTGTCAAGTTCTTGAAACTTTGTTCAAGATCTTCTTTCTTAAGCCCACTCCACGAAACAGAAAGAGCCTCAGTACGAGCTTCAGAAGGAGCAGGAGCCTCAGTACGATCCTCAGAAGGAGCCTCAGTACGAGACTCAGTACGAGGTTTCTTCCAGGGTCTTCTTTCTTCCTTGAAAGGAAGCTCGAGATTCCTTCTTGACAATGATGACCTTTGGATTGGTCCACGGCTTAGTACCAATGTCTGGCCAGCACTATTTGCCCCAATTCATCTTGCGTTCACCACCACAGATGAGATTCACGAGGTTCTCAACTGCCTCATCGGTGTTATCATTGTCCCACTGCGGGAATAATTCAGCAAGCTCCTTCACCACTAGGTTCACCACACGAGTCTGCAGGAAGTAATGAATACCAATTTAGATACTGAGACAATAATCACTACTATATCAAGTTAGATACTGAGACATACCTGTGTGCAGATACCCTCTTTGACAAATTTTCGTCCTTTATGCCCCTTATAAGCCAGCAGAGGAGGACTAGGTTTGTTTCGTATGGGCTTTCCATACTCCGCAGCAAAGTCTGGCAGAGCGAAGTAGATCCAGACTTGGAGTACTTGAATAAACCCATCAATGGTGTAAGATTTTGTCAAATCCTTAGCCTTCACAGAGTCCATAAGGATCTTAAACGCCAATCTCCCCCATGGGTAGGCCTCAAACTCTTCAAGATTCATCACTAGCCTGGCAGGACTAGCCCGTGTAGCGGATGTGGACTTTCATCCTTCAATGAATCCTGTGTAGATGGCTAGGTATCCCAGCCTCATGCGGTCATCCCAAGATCACTGTTCACATCTCCCACACGCCGCCACTATTTGCTGGGAGCTTGGACCAGAGTCGATATCAACACCCATCAACTCCCATAATCGATACAAATCCTCTGTTAGCCCTACATGAGGATTATCCACATGCTCAACATAGTCGCAGTTAAGACCGGTGAGATGGTCGAACTCAATAAGTGAAAACCTCAACGGCTCTGAACCAATGAGACTCCACAGCTCGTACTTCTTCTTGACATCGAGCTGAAAACAGAGCATATAGTGAACCAGCCTAGACGCCCAACCAAAGTCCAACTCCCATAACTTTATGAAGACTCCCAACCTAGATTTCTTCAGCTCCTTCCATTCATCAGCATGGAGAGCATCCTTTACGGCATGAAGTAATCTGGGGTCATCAGTATGATATCCAATGCTCTTCATTGGAATCGGCTCTTCCCCTAGGGTGAACAACCTCTTCGGGAGTACTGGTAATTCCATTGTATAGCCTGCAAACAATGATAAAACAACATCTCAAACATAAAACAAACACACCTAGATTTCTATACTAACATACAGACTGTGAAGACTTTGGAAGACTTCGGAAGACTTTCGGAAGACTTCAGAAGACATACCGAAGACTTACGGAAGACTTACCGAAGACTTACGAAAGACTTCATGGAAGACTTCATGGAAGACTTACGGAAGACTTCATGGAAGACTTACGGAAGACTTCGGATGGCTTCCATTAAGTCTTTCGGATGGCTTCCATTAAGTCTTCCGGATGACTTCCATGAAGTCTTCCGGATGACTACCATGAACACTTACGAATGACTTCCATGAAAACTTACGGGTGATTTCCATGAAGATTTACGGCAGACTTTCGGGAGACTTATGGACAAATGGGTCAACTTGAGGTCGGAAAGGAAAGAAATAGAGGAAGAATTCAAGGGGAGAAACGAACGAACGGTTTTAGATTTGAAATAAAGAGGAACAGGTAGTCAGAAGAGATTCGTCGGAAATCGTCACAGTAATCGCCTAAGAAGAGGAGGCTAGGGTTTTCACCAACTTTTTTTTTCTGAAACACCGAAAAATGAAAAAAAAACTGTTAAAAACTACTATTTATATGTACGGTAAATTATCAGGTTAGGTTATATATTTTGGTTTTTTTCCGGTTAATTTCAAATTGAAGGTAAATTAAGTTCGAGTTTGGTTTGGAAGACTTCTTGAGAAGTCTTCTCGGAGTCTTCCGTGAAGTCTTCCTTGAAGTCTTCTACTGCATTATATGTTAGAAATCTTCCGAAACCCTAAATCAATTAACTAACCAAAAAACACCTCCTTAAACATAAAATAAACTTAGAAAGTGTTTAAAATCATCTGATTAGAGGATTACTATCACATATGTTACTAAACCCTAAACCAATGAATACCATGACTCATTCTACATTAATTCATCTAGGTTGAAAGCAATTCAATTTTAGTTGATATAAATGTACATGATCTACACGTGTTTGTGGTTACATGATTTCTATTTTTCCTCTATATAAATATTTTTTATGAATTTTATAAATTATTTTTAGGATTTATTGTTTGAGAAAACTTCCAGAGAAGTCTTCTGGAGAATACGTATATGGAAGTCTTCTCAGAGAAGACTTTTGGAAGACTACTGGACGACTTCACGGAAGACGTCTGGAAGACTTCCAGAAGACTTCGCCATTAGGCGGGAATTTGAATTTTCACTGAAATTCAAGCGGTAAAATTGTAGAGTCTTCCGTGAAGTCTTCCGTGAAGTCTTCCTTGAAGTCTTCTACTGCATTATATGTTAGAAGTCTTCTGGAAGTCTTCCGAAACTCTAAATCAATTAACTAACCAAAAAGACTTCCTTAAACATAAAATAAACTTAGAAAGTGTTTAAAATCATCTTATTAGAGGATCACTAACACATATTCGTCAAATTCAAAAAAAAATTAAGAAGATAGATTTCAAAATCTACGCCTAAAACTACCTACAATACTATCACATATGTTACTAAACCCTAAACCAATGAATACCATGACTCATTCTACATTAATTCATCTAGGTTGAAAACAATTCAATTTTAGTTGATATAAATTTACATTATTTACAAATGTTTGTGATTACATGATTTCTATTTTTCCTCTATATAAATATTTTTTATGAATTTTATAAATTATTTTTAGGATTTATTGTTTGAGAAGACTTCTAGAGAAGTCTTCCGGAGAATACGTACATGGAAGTCTTCTCAGAGAAGACTTCTAGAGAAGTCTTCTTAAGAAGTTTTCTCACGCGAAAATTTTATTTTGGTAAAATTGAATACAGTTTTTTTGTTTGCTCACAAGGAGTTTATTGTATTTTCACTAGCCTATTGGGTTATTTTTGCATTTGGTTGAATTTGAGGTACACTTTTGCATTTGAAATCAAGTTTTGAGTCATTTTTATCAATTTCCCCTAAAATATTTGACATTCATAAAAATAACACCCGTGCGGGCGCGCGGGTCAAAGGCTAGTTTATCTTATTTTCTTTTCACATAATAAAATAAATTATCAATTCGTTGGCCCATTTATTTAACAAATAATTTTAAACATTCAAATTACAATTAATAAAAAAACAAAACATATTTAATAATTTTTGTGTTTTAGAATTTTAATCCACATATTATACTATATAAAGGGAAAATCTACATCAAATATATCAACCGTAAAATTTAAAGTATTTTGAAATGTAGTTTTACAATATTTAGAAATATACTCCACCCATTACATTTACAATTAAAAAACAAATTAATATTTTTTTGCATTTTAAAATTTAAACCGCATAATATACCATATAGAATTAAAAAAAAATCTACATCAAACATATTAACCATCAATTTAAAGTATTTTGAAATATAACTTTACAACATTTTAAAGTATATGAAACCCATTACAAACGTTGTACCATTCTAAAAATTCAATGTTTTATTTAAATTTTCAGATTTTAGTTCAATTTAAATTTTCCATGAAAGACAAATTATTTAACTAACTTTTCTACCAAATAAAGACGTGGATCAAAAAATAATAAATAAGTAGATAACAATTTTTATAAAATTAACCTTTTAATCTAGAATAAATAAAATAAAAAATTTATAATATACTATCAATAACAAAAATAAAATAATATTGCATTATAAAAATAAAGATTAAATTTTATATCATATTTTCTTTAAATCATAATAATAAAGTTTTATCAAAAATTCAGGAATCACAAATCAAATAGTTTATTTAAATTTATATACTATTAAATTATATCAATTATTTAAAAGTCATCAGATTTATATATGTTTTTTATCGGGTCAACCAATATTGGATCACGGGTTAATGATAGGTTTTTGAGGTTTTACCTAATTTTGAAGTTTAATTTTAACTGAATCTGAACCGGATTATATATTGGTCGCCGAATTTATTGATTCTACTGCATATCTAGGTCGAGCACAAACACACTGCTAAAATACTAAAAACCATTTTTTTAAATCCGGGTAGACACTAAAAAGATTACTTTCTGGATTAAGAAAACACTAAGTCAACTGTGATCCAACCGCTGATCAATATATAAATAAATTTTGATATAAAATAATACAGTACTATAAACTATTTCAAAACATAAGTTAAATAAAAATCATTTTGTCTTCAAAATATAATAAAATATTTAATTTGTATGCTAATTCAGTTTACATTTACTATCAAACAAAATTTATTTAACTAATTGTTCTACCAAATTAGGACTTTGGCTAAAATTAATAAATAATTAAATAAGAATTATATATAATTAAATTTTAAATCTGAAATAAAATAAAATAAACAACTTTACAATATATTATCACTAATAAAATAAAAGAATATTAAAGTATAATAAAAAAAATTATTTTACTATCACTATTCTCTTCATTTCTGTAATGATATAGTAAAAAAATATCAAAAAATAAAGAATCAAAAATTAAATAGTTCATTCAAGTTGGTTTATTCAAATTTATATACTATTAAAAATTATATCAAAAGTTTGAATCAAATTTTAAAAAAAAATATCATCAATATATATGAGATTTTATCGGGTCACCCAGAACATGTCGCATGTTAATGATAATGTTTGGGTTTTTACTGGATTTTATCAGGATTTTACACATCAGTTTTAACTAAATCTAGACTTGATTATATACGGGTCACATAATTTACAAGTTCTATCTTGAGTATAGGTCGAATACAAAAACACTGCTAAAAATATTAAAAACCTATAAAGCTATACTATTAAATTAGTCCATAATTTGCCAAGTAAATCTTATGTCTCACCTGTTTAACAAATTAAACTCTTATAAAATGCATATAAATATAAATATGGCGTTGTAAAATAAGAGTGTACATTCAAAATTTCAACTAAATTAGATGATTAATTATATAATCTTAAAAAAAAATCATTGCCTTATTTATATAATACAACCTTGTAATTTAATAGTGTACGTCAAAACCAAAACACTAAATCATAGCAAACGTTTTTATAAACAGAAAAATCCGCGCGGTCAAAATATAGTTTCTATCTTATATCGTTTTTTTGTTAGCGATTCTATTTTATATCTTAAGCAGACAATACTAACTAATTCTAAAATCAATTGTTTGGCTCTATTGTTTTGTTGTTATATATGTTAACAACTTTTTACAGTATTTAGCTAAGATCTGATAAAACAATTGATGGACAAAGGTAAACTGTCCAAAATTCAACGATTTTTCACATAAATGTGTCTCGACAAAAAATGACTATAAAGTAAATTCATAATGTGCTTGTCTATGTAATGCACTCTTCAATAAATTAGGCATAGTGTCTGGAAAGTACAAAACTCTCATCGACGTCGTCAAAATTATTGACACTAACATGATGAATACGTTTTTTTGATAAGGAGAATAGGAGATGACGGCTAAGATTGAGTTTAATCATGGTTTGGCACAAGTTCTATAAATTAAATTATTCATTGAGCTTAAAAAAACAATACTTTGATTTGTTAATCATTCATATTTAACAACTTGGTGCGATCAAAGGACTTTTAACGAAATTTCAACTCAAACCAAAATTAATCCGTAGACAAGTCTAACACGTTTAGTATTAAATAGTTTCTTAGAAAAATGAAAAGGACGTATTTGCATAGATAATGGCATTCACTTTTATTAGAAAAAAGTGTTAAGCTAAATAAATATTCAAACTTAAAATCAATTAGTAATAAGTGAACTGGTACAACTATCTTATATATTGTTAAAGTTCTCTTCCAATTTATCGATGTGGACATTTATCTCTAATACGCCTCCTTAAAATGATGTCTCTTTGAGAGTCAGTCTCGAAATGTTTAGGCAAAGATTGATGAGTCGACTTTGGGCTGAATCGATAATAGATCGGATTGAATTGTTTGGTTCGGACTTTAATATCATGTTAAACTAGATGAGTTTCTAACTTAAAACTAAATAAGCTTCCAACTTAAAATTAAATGGTGATAAATAACATTTGTCCCTAATATATTATATATTGCTAAAGTTTCTTTCTAACGATCGATGATGTGTGAGATTTGTACCTAATAAAAAGTTTTCCGTTGCTGTAGCGACAAAGAAATATTGACGGTCGTGCCTTTTTCTCCAAACAAAATTAAATTTGCTTCTTGTATTCGTAGCATATGACCACATATGACTACCCCACACGCAAAACAAAAAGTATGTATGACATCAGTGATGATGTCATCACCAACATGGAAATTTACAATTTATATATGGTTGAGAATATCAGGAGGTTAAATCCATATCTCTCTTTCTTTTCTGGAAACGAAAATGCAAACATCGGTAATGGTTTCAGTAGCTATAGTTGTTGTATTGTGGTGGATATGGAGAACTCTAAAGTGGGTTTGGTTTAAACCAAAGATGCTTGAAAGTTACCTGAGAAGACAGGGTATTGCCGGAACTCCTTACACTCCACTTGTCGGAGACATGAGAAGGGACAATAGCATGTCAAAGGAGGCAAGGTCCAAACCCATCAAACTTACGGATGATATCATCCCACGTGTCTTGCCTTTCACCTCGCACATGCTTAAGACTTACGGTATGTTCCTATGTGTTAAAGAACTTACTAGAGAAACTAGTCTACACAAAAAATGTTTCAAGTTTTTTTTTTGTATCTCTATGTGGATGAAACAGGAAGCCCATTCTTTTCATGGCGTGGAACTATACCAACCATCACCATTACAGATCCTGAGCAGATCAAGGAAGTGTTCAACAAAGTTTATGATTTCCCCAAGCCACATACATTCCCTTTGAGCAACCTTGTAGTCAGTGGAATCTTTAGTTATGATGGTGATAAATGGGCAAAACACAGAAGAATCATTAATCCTGCGTTCCACCTTGAGAAGATCAAGGTTCTGGCTTTTATTTTCCTAATTAGATTTTATGTATTGTATCTGACTCAAAATGTGACTTGTTTTTCTATGTATAGAATATGGTACCAGTGTTCCATCAGAGCTGCAGCGATGTTGTTAGCAAATGGGACAAGATAGTCTCGGACAAAGGGTTATCTTGTGAGGTGGACGTTTGGCCTGGACTTATGAGTATAACAGAAGATGTGATCTCTCGTACTGCTTTTGGAAGCAGCTATAAAGAAGGACAGAGGATATTTGAGCTCCAAACAGAACTATCACATCTCATCATACAAGCTTTTCGGAAATCTTTCATCCCTGGATATAGGTAATGAAAACTTCACTGTCCTGGCTTGAATATATTAGGAGACATGTATAACTTTGCTCTTTGTTTGTGAAGATATTTCCCAACAAAGGCCAATAGAAGAATAAAGGAAGCAGCCAGAGAAGGCCAAGTTATACTGAGAGGGATTGTTAACAAAAGGTTAAGGGCAAGGGAGGCTGGGGAAGCACCTAAGGAAGATTTGCTTGGTATACTTCTTGAATCTAATTTAGGGCAAGCCAAAGGAGATGGAATGAGCATTGAGGATGTGATAGAGGAGTGCAAGCTGTTCTACTTTGCTGGGCAAGAGACAACCTCAGTGCTTCTAGTTTGGACAATGATTCTGCTATGCCAACACCAAGACTGGCAGGCACGTGCAAGAGAAGAAGTGAAGCAAGTTTTTGGTGATAAAGAACCCAATACAGAAGGCCTTAACCATCTCAAAATTGTAAGTCTAAACCAAAACCTTCAAGTAACTATACTCTGGTTGTGTTTTAATGTTTTTTTTTTTCTTTTTGCTGAATGATTTGGACCTGTTTCAGATGACAATGATAATTAATGAGGTCATTAGGCTATATCCTCCAGTAACTCAGCTGAGCCGAACGATTAACAAAGAGATGAAGCTAGGAGACCTGACACTACCAGGTGGTGTTCAGATCATTCTACCTATTATGCTAGTCCAACGTGATATCCAGCTATGGGGGAGCGATGCAGCAGAGTTCAAGCCGGAGAGATTCAAAGATGGTGTCTCAAAGGCAACAAAGAGCCAAGTCTCTTTCTTTCCCTTTGCTTGGGGACCAAGGATCTGCATTGGCCAGAATTTTGCCTTACTGGAGGCAAAGATGGCAATGGCATTGATTCTACAAAAATTCTCCTTTGAGCTTTCTCCTTCCTATGTGCATGCTCCTTACACTGTCTTCACCCTCCACCCACAGTATGGTGCTCATCTTATCCTGCACAAGCTTTAGTTCCATAACCACAAGAGAATAAAACCCTTGGAAGTGACCCATTGTATGTAAATTTACTTTCTTTTCAAGCATATCATATCCAAACCAGAGCAGTAAAAGTATAAGTAGAACTCAAACTCAGGTGTCCTACTCACCAGGGGTTTTTCCTGGCTGTCAAATAATGTTTCATTCCATTTATAACTTTTTTTTGAACTGTTTTTTTTTTTTTTTTTTTTAAAAAAAAAAAAAAAAAAAAAAAAAAAAAAAAAAAAAAAAAAAAATTCCATTTATAACTTGATGATAATATCAACCATTTCAGTTAAATCTGGATATATCCTTGCAAGTAATGTGAAACTTTGAAGGTCAGTTATAAGAGGGGTTACAATCATATATGATATTAACACTCAGAAAATAAACTATTCTGCCCATGTAGACGATTCTTTTGGAGCATTACCATATGTATAAATCGTAGCCAAATAATTTTTAGCAATACTTTTTGACTTGTCTATTAGTCAATTTAACTATCTTTGATAAAATCCAGAAGAATTGTGTGAGCATTTCAGTTTAAATTTGAATTCGGTTCGGTTTAATTTGTTCAAGTTTATAATACTTTAATTGAAGTCAACGAAATTAATTTGGTTTTTGTTCAGGTCAGTTTGAGGTCTATTTGGTTTGTGTATGATTCAATTTAAGTTTGATTTTGTTTGTATTTATTATGTTTAGTCGAATTGTTTTTATTTTTGTTTTAGTTTGGTGAAAAAAATATAAGTAATAATACATAATAAATCGTCGAAAAAATATTGTCTTCTTTGTATTTAAATATAAATCCAAACATTATAATATAAAATATAGAAGACGTATTCCAATAATTTTTAGAGATAAAGATCAAAATAAACCTAAAAAAAGTTTTTATCCCAAAAATAGCATCCAAGAGAAAAATGACCAAAATAAATTTTATTAAAGTATGTAAATATATATTTATACATTTGGGTTAATTAATCTAAACTTAGGGTTTAGATTTATGGGGTGGGAGTTTTGGAGTTGAGGTTTAAAAATTAAAAAAAATTAAAAATATTCAAATTTTCAATATAAAAAAAGTCTATTTTGGTCATTTTTTTCTCTCAAGGTCTATTTTTGTGACAAAAACTTCAAAAGGGCTATTTGAGAGATTTACCCTAATTTTTATCATTATTTTCAATTCTAATATATATTACAAGTAGTTTTTATGTTCTGATGCTAATGTACAGTCATGTTCTTTTATTTTATTGTTAGTCATATTTTTCTATTCCTTTAAAAAATAAATGTGTAGAACTATGTTTAATGGTTTATGTTAAATATTTAAATATTTTAAATTTTAATATTATTAATATGTTTAGTTAATTAATCAAATTAACATTTTGATTTTTTAGTTCAATATAAAACCACACGATTTAGATTGATAAAATATTTGACCGAACAATCAGAATATATACTTTGATTTGATTCGGCTAGTTTTTTTTTGGGTTCATTTTTTCCATCCCCAAATTGGAAAATATAAAAGAAACAAAGATCTGGTTGCTTTGCAGGTGCTCCCAATATCTGCCCTTATAAGTTGTTCGAAAAAATAAGAGAAAAATCCTTAAAAATACACGGACTAATTTCAATTTGCTAATAAAATACACAAACTATTTTGGATTCCCGTTTAATACACTAACTAATTTGTATCTATTCTATTAAAACAGGAACATGACCAGTTGATATATGTTGTGTCCAATTTAAAAATTAATTTTAAAACTGTACTAAAATAAGCTACAGTGAACTTCACATGATTTTATGAAAATATATTCACATTTTAATAACTACAACTAAACTACTTTTCCTTAAAAGTTTTTTTATCTCCTATTTTAAAGGACCATATTTTATACAAAGATACAGTTTTTAAATGAATCTGTTCTATATATTTTTCAAAAAAGATTTCTTAATCATTAGATATAAGACAATTATGTTTTTTTAAAATCATTAGACATATTAATCATCTTTGTTTAAGTGATGTGTCATGGTATTTGAATTATCTGGAATAGATATTTTTAAATTATATCACCCATAATTTTTTTTCCAGTTATATTTAATTTTTAATATACAAAAAATATACCCACCCTCCGAGAGGGCGGGTCAGAATCTAGTTATCTATTAAATACACAAACTTTTGAAATTTGTAGATTTTACACATTTTTTAGACGGCGTCAACTACATTTAACGGAAGTGACGACGGCGTTATTCTTTAACTAAGCACGTGTTTAATTTGAATAAAATAATTCCTTAAAAATACACGAACTAATTTTTATTTACTAATAAATACACTAACTATTTTTGGATCCCCGTTTAATACATGAACTAATTATTGTTTCTCATTAAATACATAAACTTTAAATTTTACATATTTGAGAAGTTTTTACTGAGAGCGAGCGTGCTTTTCACAGTTTAACTACATCATCTTCTGTTAAATTTGGATATGTTACACATCGATTTAGACGACATCAACTATGTTAAACATAAGATGATGTGGTTAAACTGTGAAAAGCATGCTCGCTCTTAGTAAAAACTTCTCAAATTGATTGAACCCTAATTCAAGTTAGTTTCGATTCGAGTTTGGCACCATAATCTGTTCCAACCTCTTTTATTCTTCAAATTTTGTTTTTTTTTTCTTCTTCTTCACATTAATTTCCTTTTATATCGCGTCGAAGTGAAGTCGATTTCCATGTCGTGAAAAAAGACGAAGAAAACTGTTTGAAACTACCTAGTTTTCTTCATCCTTTTTCACGATATGGAAATCGACTTCACTTTGAAACGATATAAAGGAAAATGAAAATGAAGAATAAGAAAAAAAAATTTGGAGAATAAAAGAGGTTGAAACAGATTATGGTGTCAAACTCGAATTGAAACTAACTTGAATTAGAGTTCAATCGATTTGAGAGGTTTTGACTGAGATCGAACGTGTTTTCACATTTTAATCACATCATCTTCTATTAAATATAGTTGACGTCATCTAAATCGATATGTAAAATATGCAAATTTAAAAGTTTATGTATTTAATGAGAAACAAAAATTAGTTCATGTATTAAACGGGGATCCAAAAATAGTTAGTGTATTTATTAGTAAATAAAAATTAGTTCGTGTATTTTTAAGGAATTGTTTTATGCAAGTTAAACACGTGCTTAGTTAAACAGTAACGCCGTCGTCACTTCCGTTAAATGTAGTTGACGCCGTCTAAAAAATGTGTAAAATCTACAAATTTCAAAAGTTTGTGTATTTAATAGATAATACAAATTAGTTAGTGTATTAAACGGGGATCCAAAATAGTTCGTGTATTTTATTAGCAAATTGAAATTAATCCGTGTATTTTTAAGGATTTTTCCCAAAAAAATAAATAGAAACTTCCAAAATAATCAGTTTACTACCTTCTTTTTGTCACGTTCCTTATATTAAATTAAATAAGTGTTTGTTTTCAACCTTCTACAGCTAAAAGTACAAGAACTCTTTCTCCCTCGAGTTCCCTCCTCAGTGGTCTATTTCTCTCATCGCCACTGGAGATGGACTTGTCTCGTTGTACTCTAGCTCTAAGTTTATCTTTTGGTAGGTTCCACGAAAGATGTGGACATATCTGGAGCTTCTATGGACACTACAAAACAAAACATTTAACGACAACCAAAATCGTAGTTAATTTATTGTAAATAGACCTGTGCGACAAAATAATTTGGAAATTCAATTTTGTCGTTAATCGTCCGTCGTAAAGCATATTTATTTACAAAATCGTCGTAAAGTTATGAGGAGACAGCTTCGTCGTAAAAATGACGTTTATTAATTCATCGTAATGTACACGGAAATTAATGACGTTTCTTTCCTCGTAATATAAACGCAGGAATCATCGTAAAGTTACGAGGAAAGAAACATCGTTAATTTGCGTATTTTTCACAGTAAACTTGAAGTAAAATTTTATGAAGAACTTACATTTTCTTCCACGTAAATTACTCGCTAAGTTTACGTTGATATAAAGAGTCTTTCCTCGTTAAATAGCCGTAAATTTAGCTACGAATTTACTTCAATTTCATTTTCTTCTATGATAAAAATTAGAATTAAATTAATGAAAAGAACTTATTAAAAATTATACAAAATTAAATAACAGAAAAATCCAAAAATATTTTATATTTATTTAATTTAAATGTATAATACAATATAAAAAAAACTAGCTAAGGGTTGTGGAAGTCCGGGAATAAGTCGTGACTCCTTCTCTCCACCTCCTCTTCTTCCTCCTCTGCGGAGCGTGGCTGTAGAATCCCAAATCCTGCCCGTATCGCCTGATTTCCAACCGCTAGAACGTCCAGAAAAATTTCGAGTGAACCTATTTGATCTTGCGACGCTCTCAAATCAGAATGTGTCGCGCTCAACTCAGAACGCAACTGAGCAGTCTCATCATCCCATCTCTTACCATAAGACGATGTCCCCAAGGGGGACATCGTTAACAGAACCAATTTCTAACGTACGTCTTTTTTTCTTAGAGACCACCTTTTAAAAAAAGATTAATTTTAGGGATAACCTTTATTAAATGAATAATAAAAAAAAATTGTACCTCCTCATAAATCTTATCCATTTCAGGTGTGGATAATGTGACGGTATTCCATCGCGGCTGCTGGGTCTCGCGCTCTTCAATCTGAGCAACCATGTCGTTGTAGATTTGCTCATACCTAGGATCTACAAATTTTCTAGCTTTGTTCTTGTGAGTCCTCTCGTAAAGCTCCTTAAGAGATGATAGTACTCCCTTCTCTTTGGCCTAAAATATATATGAAAGTTAATATATTAAAAAAAAAGTCAATTAAAATACTTACCATGTCTAGACATATACCGTTGTGGGAGGGTTTGGTCTGATGCGTGAAGCATCGACAAGTTACCATGCTCATATTTTGTTAGACGGGAAGCGGAGCAACTATAGGTGACTCTAATCAACGATGGTTTGTTCCAATAATTGATGAGGCCATCTCACACATCCTTTGTGGTCCTAGTGGGTTTCCGTGCTCATAACCCTTCACCACCCAATCATCCTTCCAGTTCGAGACCGTGTCGATCAATCAAATTGCCTTCGCGACAAATGCTTTCTTCACCTTCTCGTTGATCCCTATGGACCAATGTCATTTTTTTGTAACAAAAAAATACTATATTAATAAATTAAAATAAAAAGTATTAAAACCAACAAAAGTATAATTAATAGTAATTTACATCGAATTGAACCACGTCTTTTTGACGTACTCCGGCGTCAGACTCTAGTTTGGATGTGCCTCGGAGAAGTAGCCTTTGATTGTGTCGGATACGGTCCGAGTGACACAACCGTCAACCACAACCTCAAGAAAATAAAATAAAAGTATAAGTTATTTAATGTTGTTATAAATTAAAAATAGCTTTCAAAAATATTACGAACTTAAAAATATTTTCCGATCGATCAGGGTCTAAGACTAGTAAATCTTCTCTTCGTGGCTGAGCGGAAGGTCCTCGACAGTGTATATAGCATAGGGAGCATTTGGCGGCACCAGAAAATCGGGATGAATCCCGGCCGCATGGGGAGGAGGCACCTCGTTTGGAACATGTGGAGGCGCCGGGGATGCAGAAAATGGAGGAACCGGTGGGGGAGCAGTAAAAGGAGGCACCGGCGGTGCAGCAAAAGGAGGCGACTGGGAGACTGTCTAAGAAGACTGAGAGTCGGGAACTGTATCCAGAACCAAAGAACCGGTGGCTGAAGAAGATGATGCACCTGCATAACTACCAGGCACACCAAACAAATCTCTGTAATGTGTTGTAAGCTTGTTTTTCCTGAAAATCTGGAAAAAAAACTTAATTATATTATTAATCAAGTAACATTTTAAACCTCATCCTATAATCTACAAATTTCATAAACTTACCTAATAATTCTCTACACTAATCACCTAATCAAACCTTAATTAGTCTAAACTAATTACCCTAAACTAACCACCTAAATTAAAGAGGAAGTAGAGAGGAATATTTTGCTTGGAGATTGAGAGGAAATGACTACGAAGTGAACAACGAGTTGGTTCATGTATATATAAGGAATTAGATATCCTCGTACAATCCTTGTAAAATTACGTGAAATGAACCCAATCCCGCGTTTTCATTTTAGATTTTGTCGTAAATTCCTCGTATAATTACGTGGAATAAACCATATTCTGCGTTTTCATTTTATGAGGAATAAACCAGTTCCCGCGTTTTCTTTATAAGAGTACTTTACGAAGATTTGTATTACGTTTAATCAGACCCGATTTTTCCTTTTTCGTGGATTTTACGACGATTCCTTAATATTTTACAAATAGTTTACGACGAAATATATTACGAGTAATCAACAAGGTCCCATATTTCTCTCTTACAACAACATTACGACGAGTCATTTTGAATCACTAAAACCCGAAACCCCCAAACCACAAGTTCCTTAACTTATAAAATTTATCTATACTTTCTAAACCCTCAATCCACAAATCCCTTAACATTTTGCTTACCTCCAAAATCAGTTTATTGATTTAATTTTCATAATTACACAAACTGAAGACATGAATTAAGTCTAAAATTCAACATTTGATTTATATAAGGAAAAAAAATACATCATTGACATTCGAGTCATCACTAGAAACATCGTCACTTTCATCAAATTCATCTTCACCAAATTTTTCTGTGGTATCATCGGGAAGATCTTCGTATTCGCGAGATTATGAAGATCAATGAGAAGGATGTTTGTTGTTCATGTTCCTCGACTTCATTGATGTGTTCTTCTCCACCAATTATTCATCCATGCGGTACAACTTTGATAACAGCTAACCAATTTATTCCAGATTCTCTCAGCTGATAGTATGGAATGAAGGTAACTTGGCATGCCTACGAAGCTAATATGAAAGGCTGAAATTTGTTGTACCTTCATCCAGTATTGACATCAGCAACACCGAATTTGTTAAATCGAACACCTCTGTTGACCATAAGGTCGAACCAATCACATTTGAAGAGGACGCATTTCAACTTCAATAATCCTGGGAATTCCACTTCAATGATCTCCTGCAAGATCATGTAGAAATATGTTTCGTCTTTCACAAATATTCCATAATTACTTGTCGTCCATCATCTACCATACTCATATCTATGAAAAGTAAAGCCTCGTGTGAAATACATCGGTGATGTTAGGGCTGGGCACTTTACCCGATACCCGAAGCCGCACCTGAACCTGATCCGAAAACCCAAACCAAAATTCGAACCAAAGTAGCAAAATACCCGAATGGGCATTGAATTAGGAGAGATTGGATATCCGAACCCGAACGGGTAATATCCGAATCCGAATGGATATCCGAAGATTACCGAACATATGTATACTTACCTTATATTTCTAGTTTACATCTCTTAATTTATTTAAAATATCTATATATTGATGTTATACATACTTTAAAATCATATAATATACATGTAATTACGAATAAAATGATTTGATAATCAATTCAAATGTATGCCAAGCTTTTTGTTTCATGCATTAACAAAAGTTATATCTAAAATTTAAAAACAATAACCAAATTAGTGTCTTTTTATTTTTGAAATTCTACCTCTAAATCTATTATTCATTCAATCTATTAAAAAAGAAATAAAATAAACTAAGTGAAATTTATATTTTTATATACAAGAAACTTGAGAAATGAAAATTTTAATTCTTTTCTTTCAAAATATAAATATCCGAGAATCCGACCTGAAATAACTGAACCCGAACTAAAAATACCCGAACCCAGCCCGAAGTACAAAAATACCCGAACCCAGCCCGAAGTACAAAAATATCCGAACGGGTTCTTCCTATACCAAAATACCCGAAAATCCGAAATACCCGATCTGAACCCGAACGGGTATCTGAACGCCCACCCCTAGGTTATGTCGTGACCTTCGCAACTGGACCTTGAACTAATTCGTGAAGCCATAGGGGTAAGATTAATTTCATATTCAACCTGAAAAAAATATAAAGAGAACATTAAACTTATTCATATTAACAGAATATACAGATGTATGCCATACAAATTTGAGTTATATGTGACTCCTCAACCACTTAATAAAGTATCGATTTTTCCTTTTGTCTACCTCACGTGTGGATATTTCTGATAGTAACAAATAGGCTGGAAAATCACATTTATTGTTAATTGATTGTGTGCGTGTGCGCGTGTGCGCGTGTGTAAGCCTCTTTCAATTTTTTACCCAATTGTCCAATTTGGCAAAAGATGTCTGGAACATCATCAATCGCATATGTTGGCGCGACACCACCATCATCATATCTTCTTGGATCTCTTTTCCGAGTATGTACTTTTGATGAAAAGTAGTACGACGTGAAGTAAGTTGTTTCTTTCGTCAAACTTCCAGCAACTATAGAACCTTCAACTTTTGCGAGGTTTTTAGCTTTTACTTTCAGATGTTTCATGGTCCGCTCATACTGATACATCCATCTGTAATGTACAGGTCCATGAAGCAATTGCTCATAAGGGATGTGGACAACTAGATACTCAATGACGTCAAAAAATTCCGGAGTAAATATCTTCTCCAAGTTGCACAATAAGATGGGAATGTTCTCATGAAGTTGTTGAAGGACATCCTCTTTTAGAGTGTGTGTGCTCAGATCCCTGAAAATGCTCTAGTGCCGTGTATATTCCAAAAAAATAATTAAAAACTTTAGTAATCGATTATTTATTTGTGCATAAATAAAAATAATAATTCCTAATATATTATCCGCAAGTGCTTCATATACTTTGGTTGGAAGTAGCTCCACAAATACAAAGGAAAGTAGTCATTGCCAAAAGACATGACACTCACAACTCTTCATCCCGAAGAACTTTTGACCTTTTTCAACACATCTAGAGAGATTTGAAACGTATCCATGGGGAAAATTCACTTCTAATGCCACCTAGTTAAACAGAACCGACTTTTGTTCCGATGACAATTTGAATATCAGAAAAATGCAACTTTTCCATTGCTTTTTATATGCAACTCATTTCTTGAGAAAATATCAAGTAATTCCAACCTCGATTTTATGTTGTATTTTGTTTCCCCTTGGACATTCAATATTGTATTCACAATATTCTCAAAAAAAAAATTATTTATATGCATCACACCGATGTTGTAACGCAAAAAAGAAAGATCCTTCCAATATGCCAACTCCCAAAATAGACTCTTCTTGTTCCAGTTGTATTGTAATATGTAATAATCAGACATATTATCGCGAACATGTCAATTACTCCCACGTTGAACTGTTTATTGAGCTCCGTAGTAATCGATTTACGCTTCAATTTATTCTCCAGTTAAATATGGAGGAGGAGTCTCTCTCACAACCCTTTTGTACCTAAACAATATCTTGTTTCTTCGGTACGGATGGCTAATGAGAAGAAATTGACTGTGACAATCGAACCAATATGTTTTCCTACCATACTTTAATTGAAATGTATATGTTATTCCATTACAATATGGACAAGATAATCTCTGATGTGTAATCCATCCAGACAATATTCCATAAGCAAGAAAGTCACTTATGGTCCACAAAGCATTGCTCGCATCGTAAAATTTGTTTTCGTTGAACAATCATATTCATCACCCTTGTCGACCACAAATCTTTCAAATATTTTATCAATGGTTGTTGAAAAATATCTAGAGACCTTATTGGATGCTTCGGACCAGGTATTAATATGGTCAAGAATAGAAACTGCCATTGCATGCAAATCTCCGGTGGTAGGTTGTATGGCGTAAGAATCTTACTGACCACAATGAATATTGTCTCCTGACATTCCAAATGGACTAAATCCATATGTGTATATACATTCTGAATATTTCTAGTGAAATCTGGATGCATTGTATTAAAATGTTTCCAAGCTCTTGCATCTGATTGATGAGTGATCTCGCCATCCGTCTGAGTATATTGAGCATGCCATCTCATCGCTCCAACATTGCTCTCAGATTGATACAATCTTTTCAACATGTTTGTAATTGGTAAGTACCACATCCTTTGCTACGGTACCCTATTACGCCTTCATCCTTGCGGTTTGAATCGTAACTTCTTGCAGAATCGACACTCTTCTAACTTCTCACATCTCTCCAGTAAATCATGCAATTGTCAATGTAAACATTTATCATTTCCAAAGGCAACCCAAGACTATAAACCATTTTTTGAATCTCATAATAAGAATCAGCAGACGCGTTGTTTTCCGGAAAAACTCTTTAAACAAGTCTGCTCATACATCCATGCATTTTTCAAGTAGATTGTGATCAGTTTTAATATTCATCATCCTAACTGCTAATGACAATTTAGATATATTTTCTCTACAACCACTGTATATTGGCTGATTCGCAGCATATAACATTTCATAAAATTTTTTTTATCTATGTTAGGTTCTTCATCTTCATCAGCTAACCATATCATGAACCTTATCATAATCTACCATTTGCTCATCCTGATGATAAATGTTTTCATTATGCAAATGATCAACCGGTTCATCCTGAAAATTGATATTACTACTACTAGCTTCATTCCCACAGTTATAATATTCTCCATGTTGAAATCAAATATAGTAATGTAGTGTGAAACCTCTATTTACTAAATGATTCCATACATTTTCACGAGTGGCAAAATATGTATTGTTGCATTTTCGACAGAGACATAACATCTTACGGCTTTACTGCGCGAGCGGTGTTGAATCTATTTGATGCATAAATGTCTCCAGCCCGTCAAGAAATTCTTTTGCCGCTCTCTTGTTATCATCTCTTTGTGTATATATCCAACTCTGTAACTCAAAAATATTCCTATCACCGAGCATTTTTTTCTTTCTCGTTTTTGAGTTTTTTTGGTGTGTTTCATTTGAAAGACAAATGACATCCATATAGGAAATTTTTGAATTTGGTAGGTGAAATTTTACAAGGAAATTACGAGGAAAATTAGTTGGTAACCGCAACCAAAAACACGTTTACACCTAAAAAATAGATATACTCGAAATTTCGTTGTTAAAAAGACATAAAATATTTCGTCATAAAATAGAAGCTAATTTTATGTCTACTTTACGATAAAAATATATTCCTCGTAAAGTCCACGTAAAATAACTTTCTTTTACGACGAAAGAATCTTCTCATTACTTTACGATACGTGAAATTCAATATTCTTTGTAAACTCGACGTATAGTAGACGTAAATATACGAGTCTTTTTTTCCTCGTAAATTTTCCTAGTAAAGTGGAGGTTTTCTTGTAGTGGGACTCTATCTCCACATCGTCTACGGATTTCATGGTTAGGATTCTCTCCTCTAGCTTTGGTTCACTGTTAAAGTTCTCTGTTTGTGGATGATATTCGAGCTCAGAATTTGACTGTGTTGCAGTTGCAGTTGCGGTTGAGTCGTGTCACCTATTTCTCTGTGAATTTGTTGGTAATTGGTTTAGTCGTTTGTGAGGAGTTCGTGCAGATGATAGCATGTGCCTGGAAAGTGTAATCTTTTGTGCTTCATCTTATGCTCTTCTCACGTTTGATTTCCTCAGGGTCTGGAGACTTTTGCGTTCTGGTTTTGTTCAAGTTCAGTTTTCATCTAGGTAGTTTGGTTATGTGGTGAGTCTCGTGCCAAATGTAAAATCGAGGATCTGTTGACAGTACGGTGTTGTTAATGAGGTCAAGAAAAGTTCTTTCGCTGATGTTGCCTCAATTCTTTCTTCAACACTAGTTTGGTTGTTGTTCTTATGTTCTTTAGAGCCTTTATTTCTCGTTGTGTGATTCTCGAATGTGGTTCTAACCGGACTTTGTTCATGGTCTCTTTCCCGAGTTTGGTGTCCCTCATCTCGCCTTGGTTATTCAGATGGTCTTCAATTGATCTTAGTTTTTCCAATTGATTCTTGTTGCTTCAGAGTTTGATGGGTCCTTGGTTTAAATCAGCAACGGTGTGTCGTCTTGAGGATCCTGGTTGGTTATTGTGATAAGTTTTTTGGGTTTCCAACTTAAAACCAATTGGGGATAAGTGGATTGGTCAAGTCCCTTATATATTAAGTGACTTACATATTTCTAGTGTGTGATCTTCTCTCCAACACCCCCCCCCCCTCCCCCTCGAGATAATGGTGTGTATCACCTTTAATCTCGCAGAATCCATTATATCCCCCTCTGAGACAATATTTTTATTCTCTAGCAATCTCGAAAGAATTAAACCTTCCTTGGGCCATCAATTCGTGGGATGATCGAGCCACTATCCGGACCAGATTAATAGGTCAGCGTGTGGACCTCCTATGAAACTATGATAAGTTTCTTAAGCTTCCAACTTATTGGCTTCGCTTTAGTGAAAAAGTATGAATTAGCGGCATTATATTGGTCTCTTCTTGTTCAGGTGTCTTATATGGTGGTCACACCTCTTGTCTTTCTTGTTCAGGTATCTTATATTGATGTAACCATGTTGAGCCAAAAGATTATCCTACAAAGGATAAACCGGGATGGCTGAATAGAAAGCTTGAAGATGAACCAGAAGCTGGAATGGAGCCTAATGAGCTTATTTTGGCTATGAAAAACTATTCAAACAAGATGGAAAAGATGTTAACAGAATTATGGATGAGTTAGGCCTTTCTCAATCGAAAAGAAGACTTATACCCAAGTCGAGGATCCAGTCTCTCTCTCTAATGAGATAGCCACGAAAATCAAGCCAAGGAGCAGCCAAAATAAATAATTATTCAGTTTTTAAGATAATTTTAGTTTACTCATTTTCAACAATTTTAGGACTTTTCGATTTCCTTCTATTACTACTGCTTAAACTCTTTGAGAACTCTCTGAAAACGTATTCACCTTTTTATAAAATTTATCTCTAAATCTTTGAATCCTTTGTTCATCTTTGAACATCGAACTGCTAGGAGTTCATTCTCTGCAAGCAAAATCTGTCTTTGATCGAAAACAGAGTTCATCTCTTGATCAAGGACACATCTACAAAGTGTTGATCAAACCACAGATCCTCACTGGAGATCATCAACCATTTCGACTTCTATCCATCAAAACCATCATTATCTATCATCCAAACATCAGATCAACCTTCAAAGAATCAGGGACAAAAAATGATCTCCTCTCCGGGGATTCATTAGGTTGTCAAGCTTGTTAATTATTTTTGCTTATTGGTTTCTCATCTTCGGTTCATATGAATGTCTCCTTCTAAGCCTCTAGTGGTTCTTGGATGTTTGGACTTTATCTTCTTGAATCATATTAATTCTAGAGTGTAGGTTTCGACTTAATCCTTTTACTTAAGTACTGGTGTTTGGGTTTTAGTTTTTCTTCTTTGACATAGTTTTTGGGGATATCTTCGTTTTCTGCCAGGTTCTGTATTCCAACTTGTATTTCACCTTTAAATCAATATAAAATTAGAGTGGAAAGAATCAAATTAAGGTTCTAAAGAAGAAAAGAAAAAAAGAAAAAAGACAAAGTTTACGTGTCGAGTGTGAATGCTACGTGTTTGGTATGATGGTATTATAATGAAATACCAAACCACACTCTTGTTTCAACCACACTCTTGTTTCGTTTTCCTTCGCATTCCATTCCAAAACCCAAAAAATGGAAACTGAAATAGTCTCAGAGCTTCTTCCTTTCTGCCGGATTTACAAAGACGGTCGCGTGGAGCGTCTCACCGGCAACGAAATCATCCCTCCGTCACTAGACCCCCAAAACGACGTCGTGACAAAAGACGTCGTGTACTCACCGGAGCACAACCTCTCCGTTCGTCTCTTCCTCCCTCACAAATCGCGTCACCTTTCGCTCCCCTTTACCACAACTACCTCACCAACGTCGTAAAATCCGCCAACTGCCTCGCCGTCTCGATCCAGTACCGCCGTGCGCCGGAGCATGCGGTTCCGGCGGCGTATGAGGATTCATGGTCAGCGATTAAGTGGGTCTTCTCACATTCAGATGGGTCTGGTGGTCCTGTAGATTGGATCAACGAATACACCGATTTCAACAGAGTTTTCCTCGCCGGAGATAGCGCCGGAGCTAATATATCTCATCACATGGCCATGAGAGCCGGCGAGGAGAAGGTTAGAGTCAAAGGAGTTGCGATTGTTCATCCAGGTTTCTGGGGGACAGAACCTGTCGACGAGCACGATGTGCAAGACAAGGAGATCAGAAGAGGAATCGAGGAGATTTGGGAGTTCGCGAGTCCGAATAGTGAGAATGGGGCAGATGATCCGTTGTTTAACGTGGTTGGATCCGACTCGGATCTTTCCGGGTTGGGATGTGAGAAGGTTTTGGTTGCGGTGGCTGGGAAAGATGTGTTTGTGCGGCAAGGGTTGTGTTACGCGGCGAAGCTGAAGAAGAGTGGGTGGAGAGGAGATGTGGAAGTGGTTGTGGAAGAAGAGGAAGATCATTGCTTTCATTTACACAATCCTAATTCTGTGAATGCTTTGAGATTTTTGGAGAGGTTTGTCGAGTTTATTACCGGTTCAAGTACTGATGATTTATGAATGTTCTTTGATGATGATAATAATGTAATGATATGTACCTCTGTTGAATAAATTTGAATTCTATTTACCTTTTAATTTGAAGTTTTTTGGATTAAAAAAATATAATTTAAAAACTAATCATTTATCGAATTATGTGCTACGATATATTACATATTTATGAATAATAAAATAATAATATTTTGGGTGAAATTTGATATTTGGAATCGCAATTAAACATAAGATAGGTGAATTAATTCATGAAAAAAAAAAATTGATGATAATTGTGAGGATGTGGTTCATATTGTAAAATTAAGAATGACAATAGTGATGTTTTTAAAGCTGATTGATTTCACTATTTAGTTAATTAGATTTGACCAAATAGTGATGTTTTTAAAGCTGGTTGATTTCACTATATATTAATTAGATTTGACCAAAATAGTTGCAGTTACGACGATGAATATAAACGAGAGTCGAGAAATTGTGGTGAAGAAGATAAGAAATATAATTGTATATAGCGTATGATACTATTTTTGATTTTAAGTTTTTTTGTGAAATTTATATATAAATCACTAGTTTTTTTTCTGAAATTACTTCTTTATAACAATCTTTTCTCCAAATTTGTTGTTTTCTCCAATTTACTCTTGTTTATTTTGTTTTTCACAAGCCAAACTCTTTATCTCTAGTCTAACAATAAACCTAATAATTATCAGGCATCAGTTCAAATAGCCAAGCCTGAATTGCAAAACGAAAGAGAAAAGAGTAATTGCTCGTGATAACTAGTTTTAAACAAGTTACATTAAAAACTAGTTTCAAATGCAAAATTATATTTACAGAAATATTCTGTTCGTGAGAAAAGATTTTGTGAAATAAAATCGACATTACATCTACTCCAATATTCTTACATCTAGTTCGTGAGAGAAAAGTTTGTGCAAAAACCTTTAACATCAGCTAAGCTAAAATGAAATAGAGAGGCTCTCTTTCTTTAGAAATACAAAACTCTTTCTTTTCCTTGTTCACAGATCAAAATCCTTCACAAGGAAGAAGGATTATGTTCGTTATGAATAGTATTTCGATTAATAGATCGAGTTTTTGTTCAGTTTAGCGGATTTAATTTTCGCCTAGGCAATTTTTGTAGTGTTACCAACTCAAAATCAAAGTTTTGTGTCATGGAATTGCTTTGTTCTTTGATCTTGGGTTGAGTCTAATAAATATTTGCTCTCATCCTTATGTTTGAATTTGTTTTACCCGCTTAATGTAGAGGTTTATTTTCTCTTATTGTTAGTAAAGCTCGTCTCTTGATTCTGATTTGGAATCAACCTTCGTATATATAAGCAATGTATTCAAGATCATCAAGCTACGAGATTTTGGAGATTCGACGCAAAGCTTAGAGGAGTTGAAGCTACATATCGGTTAGTTTTTCGACAAGATTCTGTTTTCGTTTTCTACCGAAGCTCTCCCTGGATCGAATTCTACCGATTGGAGAAGGAAACCTTGATGATTGGTGGAGATTGAAGGATAGATGAGCAAGCAAGCAGCTTCAAATGAATGGAGATGGAGATCGACGACATGATCCGGCACAAATATTGCACCGTCTATTGCATCTGGAAATAAAATAATTATATTATTAATCAAGTAACATTTTAAATTCCTCATCCTATAATATACAAATTCCACAAACTTACCTAAAAAGTTCTTTATACTAACCACCTAATCAAATCCTAATTACCTTAAACTAATTATTCTAAGCTAACCACCTAAACTAAGGAGGAAGTAGAGAGGAGTACCTTGTTTGGAGATTGAGAAATGACTACGAAATGAACAATGAGTTGGTTCGTGTATATATAGGAAATTAGATATCCTCGTAAAATTACATGAAATGAATCCCGCGTTTTTATTTTAGATTTTGTCGTAAAATCATTGTATAAATACATGGAATAAACCAGAACTCGCGTTTTTATTTTACGAGGAATAAACTAGTTCCCGCGTTTTCTTTATACGAGTATTTTACTACGATTTGTACTATGTGGAATTAACCAGACCCCTTTTTTTTTCTTTTACGTAGATTTACGAAGATTCCTTAATATTTTACGGGTAGTCTACGACAAAATATATTACGAGTAATCAACCAGATCCCATGTTTCTCTCCTATGACAAAATTACGACGACTCGTTCTGAATCCCTAAAACCCCAAACCCCAAGTTAACTCTATCTCTACTTTCTAACCCTCAATCCAAAAATCCCTTAGCATTTTTCCTAACCTCAAAGTCAGTTTATTTATTTAATTTTCATAATTAACCAAACCGAACACATGCATTAAGTCTGAAATTTATCATTTGATTTTTATAAGGAAAAAATTACACTAGTATTCGGATACATCATTGACATTCGAGTCATAACTCGAAACATCATCACTTTCATCAAAAATCGTCTTCAATTGCTTTGTATGTGGTATCGTCGGGAAGATCTTCGTATTCACGATTATGCGGATCAACGAGAAGGATATCATCAGTTTGTTGTTGTTCAGGTTCCTCGACTTCATTGATGTGTTCTTCTTGCAAAGGTGGCTATTTTCCACCGATTATTCATCGACGAGGTGTAACTTTGATAAAAGTTAACCAATTTATTCCACAGTTTTCAGCCGAGGGTATGGAATGAAGCTAACTTGGTCTGCTTGCGAAGCTAATATGAAAGGCTGGAATTTATTGTACCTTCTTCCAGAATTGACATCAACAACACCAAATTTGTTAAACCGAACACCTCTGTTGACGACGGGGTCAAACCAGTCACATTTGAAGAGGACGCATTTCAGCTTTAATAACCCTAAGAATTCCACCTCAATGATCTCCTGCAAGATCTCATAGAAATATGTTTCGCCTTTCACACATATTCCATAATTACTTGTTGTCCAACGTCTACCATACTCATATGATGAAAAGTAAAGCCTTGGGAAAATTTTGTATTGTTGTATTTCCGACAGGTACATGCCATCTTACCGCTTTTCTTTTGAGCGGTGTAGAATATGCTTGATGCATAAGTGTCTCCAGCTCATCAAGAAATTATTTCGTCACTCTCCCGTTAGTATCTCTGTGCATGTACATCCAACTCTGTAACTCGAAAATATTCCCATCACGGGACATTTTTTGTTTCACGTTTTGATTTTTTTGGTGTGTTTCATTTGAAAGATAAATGACATATATATAGAATTTTTTTAAAATTAGCAGGTAAAAATTTTACTAGCAAATTACGAGGAAACATAGTTGGTAAGCGCAACCAAAAACACTTTTACTCCTAATAAGTAGATATACTCGAGATTTCATCGTTAAAGAGACGTAAAACATTTCGTCATAAAATATAAGCTAATTTCGTGTCTACTTTACGGAAAAAAAAATATTCCTCACAAAGTCCACGTAAAATAACTTCTCTTTTACGATGAAAGAATATTCTCGTTACTTTACGACGAAAGTACGTGAAATTCAATATTCCTCGTAAACTCGACGTATAGTAGATATAAATATACGAGTCACCTCTACGAATTTGTTGGTAATTGGTTTAGTCGTTTGTGAGGAGTTGGTGCGGATGATAGCATGTGTTTGGACAGTGTATTCTTTTGTGCTTCATTTTATGCTCTTCTTAGGTTTTATTTCCACAAGGTGTGGAGACTCTTGTGTTCTGTTTTTTTTTCAAGTTCATTTTTTTATCTAGATAGTTGGGTTATGTGGTGAGTCTCGGGCCAGATGTTAGATCGAGGATCTGTTGATGTTACGGTGTTGTTAATAGGGTCAAGACGGGTGCTTTCGCTGACGTTGCCTCATTTCTTTACTCAAAACTAGTTTAGTTGTTGTTTATATGTTCTACAGAGCCTTTATTTCTTATTTGTGGCGTTTTCTCGAATATGGTTCTAATCGGACTTGGTTCATGGTCTATTTTCCGAGTTTGGTGCCCCTCATCTCGCCTTGGTTATTCATATGGTATTCAGTAGATCTTGTTTTTTCCAATTGATTCTTGTTGCATACTTGGTCTAAATCAGCAACGGTGAGTCATCCTAAGGATCCTGGCTGGTTATTGGCTTCGCTTCGGTAAAAAGGTATAAATTGGCGACATTGTATTGGTCTCTTCTCGTTCAGGTGTCTTATATGGTGGTCACACCTCTTTTGTCTTTCGACTTGGTTGTCAAGCTTCTCAGTTGGTTTTTTCTTTTGGTTTCTCATCTTTCGTTTGTCTGGATGTCTCCTTGTAAGCCTCTAGTGGTTCTTGGATGTTTGGACTCTATCTTCTTGAATCTTTTTAATTCTAGAATGTAGGTTTCGACTTAATCCTTTTATTTAAGTACTAGTGTTGGTTTAGTTTTTCTTCTTTGACATAGTTTTTGGGGATATCTTCGTTTTCTGCCAGTTTTGTATTCCAACTTGTATTTCACCCTTAAATCAATATAAAATTAGTGTGAAA
>CAJHQQ010001683.1:0-85964 GCA_905132885.1 Moricandia moricandioides
TCTAGATAGAAACAAATCGCTCTAATGGAAGTACTAAGGAATAGGGATGGCATACAAAGGCATACCATGATTCTAAATGGCAGCCAGTACTTTCCAAAAATAATTTCTGTCTGGTTTTTGCTCTCTGTTTCAGAACGTCCTGAGGAGAGAAGAAGAAGTTTTATAGCATAATAAGTTGCTTCAGCTGAGGGTTTACTTAACACAAATCAGGGCTGAGAGTGGATAGGTGGAGAGCTGCTTCATCACTCCCAGCAGCCAAGCTGCTTTCCTTTCCTTCACATGAAGAAAGCTTAACTCAGTCATGTGCTTCTCACATGTTCTAGTCCAGAAAGGAAGCAAGCACGCAGACAGGAAGCTTGTGACAATTACCTGATCATATAAATGAAGCAAACAGGCAGGTTGGTGAAAGGCACAAGACGGATCAGAAACCATTCATGATGCTATTCGTTAATCTTTAGACAGTTTTTGACTAAAAATTTTCTCGACCTTTGAATCTCATCCTGCTTCGGCTATACTCGTCCAGCTTAAATAAAATTCGACCAACATAATTAATACTCTACCAGAACTATTAAGAGAACGCCTTTCAACCACATGACATTCCCAACGTAACATTAATTCATCGGGTTAATTTTATTTTTAAATCTGATCAACCAACTCCGAACTAGTCGAGCGGAATTTTTCTACACCAAATATTTTTTATTGGCTCATGAGGGTTATTACACTAACCCTATCCTCTGACTCCGGAAGACTTGCGCACCACCAAGGATCTACTTCGGGGTGGTTCATTCTTTTGGGCAACGTTCACTCTGTAGCGGGTTTGTTGCGATGTGGCTATGCGCCGTTCTTTGTTTCAACCAGATTTAGGAGTGGAGGAAGGGACAAAATCGAGCATGGACGGGTTTGTTCCTTATGAAGCTAGGGAAATGGAGGAAAGGTCGAGGTCTCGCAAAGAGAAACAAGTTATCGTCGATGATGACGTGGTCGTCGAGCCATGTTCTCCTGACAACATACTTAAAGATTATCTAAACAGTCAGGCGGATGGTAATGGTGGTGAACAGATTGATTTTGACAAGCCATTCGACTTCGACTTTCCTCCCGCTGAGGGATGGGCCAGCGAGGCACCGAGTTTACCAAGGCCTCGAGGATGGTCAATGGGTAAGTCTCGGTCCTTGAATTTATTATTATTATTTTGTTTTGGTAAGGCCGAACCTTTCTTGACTTCTAGAGTTTATGCAGGGTCTCGTCATGATGAACCGAGCTCTTGATACGAGAAACCAGGAGGCTTGTATGGCTAAATTCAGGGCCTAGATGGCTGAGAAGGAGATTGCTTGTCTGAATGATGAGTTGGAGAGTTCCCGTCATCGTGAAAGAGAATCGGTTGCGACGAAGGTTCGCCGAGCCTACATTCGAAGAAAGAGAGAGATGGCCGAAGTGATGAGGAGCTGTCGTGATAGGTTCTCAAGCGATTTTGGGGAAATCAAGGGGAGTAATAAGGCTCTCGGTGATCTTCACAAGTGTCGCGGTGCCGTGGGCGGACTGTACCTCACACAAGTCCCGGACTATTCATTCGACATCGAGTATGCAAGGCAAACTAGGCGTATGAACAATGCCAACTGGGACTTTGCGATTCCTCAAATCATGGAGAGGATTTGGGATCAATGGGATCCAATTCATGTTTCTCCCGACACGGTGGAAGTCAATACGGGAGCTCCTGATGAGACGGGTGAAGTGAAACAGTCGATGGCACCCCTAGATGTGAACGATTACTCGATTGGAGGTCAATGACCGGGTACTTTGACCCTGGCGATTTATCCTATCTGACTTATTTTGGAAGTGTTCCCTTGTGATATATTTATATTGTGTGGTCGTGTGTACCGGGACTGACCGTGTCTGGCTTCTAATCCCGGCCGTTTATAAGTTTTTGTATAAATAATGTTTTTTGTATAAATCATGTTTTTTTTTAAAAAAAAAATAATGTTTGGGTTTTTGTTAAGTGTAGTGGGAAGGATTCGAGTTTTCATCTCACTGCTTACCCTTTTTCGAATCGTCCTATTCGTTGCTCCTCCGTGATGTTTGAGTAGTTTTCAAAATTTCGGGAGTGTTGAAATGCGAACGAATAGACATGCTTTCAGGATCTAGTATCTTTTTGATATCATGCCTTGAGACGTTTGAGACCAGTGTGTTGGGTTTAGGGTAAGACCTAGGTTTACTTTCGGTTTGAGGCTTTGCGATGACTAATCGGCTTTCGTGTTGCCTGTTGCGATTTTAACCTGACTCTGTTCCAATTTAAATTTCGCGATTGGTTCTCATCTTATATGACTTGTCTGGTCGGAGTCGAGCATCTCTCCGGAGACAATTTTTAAGTCGTCCGAAAGTGCTGACCAAAAATATTGGATTTCTTTATAGTGCGCTATTTATCCTAGTCGGATGTACGCAGATCTATCCTTTAGGGCGGACCTAAATGTGTTTGCTTTGGACTGGTATAGTGCTCGGCAGGCCAATCAACGAGCGTTTGGACTGGGAGCGTGTCCTCGAAGATCTAGACGACGTCTCGCCGTTTTTTCAAAAACATTATTTGTGTTAGTAACTTTCTTATGTATGCAAGACCGGGGTGTCGTTTTTTGCTCGGGAGTCGAAGCCGCTGATGCGACCGAGATATGTTTGTGAGGGAGTTTTAATGGTTGGCGGAATCTGTTTATCCCTTAATTGGTGTGACAAAGTTTCTTTGCTTGATGAGTTAGTGTGTTGTTGATCTGTTTTGAGACGGGATGATTTTTTGCGTGTTTCGGTTTTCGGGTTGGTGCTATGATCATTTTGGTCATATGCGGATGTTTTTCCGAGAGTATCATGAGATGTTTTTTGCGCTAATGGAGATTTGGCGAGGTTTTAATGAAATTTTTATTGCCTAAAGAAGTTTTCAGAAATATTGAGAACAAGGAGAATATTTTAGAATGCGGGAATATACTCCCTTTTTTGGAGAGGGGGATAGATGAACTCGTATTTTGGCGAGCTGCCTACGTACCTCTTTCGGGGATGAAGCCATCTCGTAGTTCTGTATTTTGTGCGAGTGTGCTTACTCGGCTGTTGTGTTTGTGTCGATCGTGCTAGTCGCGGGATCAACGTCTTCTGCTGGGCTTGTCTTCTCTGGTTGGGTCAAAACGTTGGGCTCTGGAACTTTTTGTTTTGTGGCTGTTGCTCGAGTTATCGATTCGGGAGCGTTTTCAGTCATTGACTAACTTGGCTTTGCTCGTTTGGGCTTCACCATTGTGGTGGTCGTGATTTGTCTTAGTTTATGCTCGGCCAGGAAGCAACGTCTCGACTGTTGCTGGCATCCTCAGATCGCGGCCATTCTGTTGTGAGTCAGGAATTTGATGCCCAGGTGATAAGTCGCCAGGACTTCCTTCATGGCGTTTAACCAAGGTGTTCCCATAATGATGTTGTATATGTCCAGGTGATCAACGACCGCGATCAACGATCATGGTGATTTCTTTTGCCGTGACGAGTAGTTTGATAGATCCGAGGGTCATCGACGTTGTGTCTGAAAAATCGGTCAAAGGCTTGGTAGATAGTACTACTTCTCCTAGCTCAACGTTAATCCTTCTAAGAGTATCGCGGAAGATGACGTTGACCCTGCTGCCTGTACCGATGAGAACTCTGGTGACCTCGAGGTCTCTTATCACGAGATCGATGATGAGTGGACAGTGAGGTCGATCAATCTTGTCGGCTTCTTCTTCTTTGAAAGTGATCGCTCCTTTCGGGACATCCCGAGGTGCAGACCAGTTGGGCGAGTTTGCGCTAGTCTCAGCCTTACGCTGCTAAGCCTTGATGTTTGAGACGGTGTCACTGCAGTACTGGGATCCCCCGATGATCATGTTAGCTCTGCGGCGGTTATTGTTGTTACCCTTCTCATCTTGCCTCCCTCCACGCTTTTCTCCAAATTGATTTCCACGTGAAGGATTCTCCGTTTGAGGAGCTTTATCATTTTTTGGAGGGCGGTCTAAATGACGGACAAAGTCTTTCACACTGGAAACTTTGGAAGGTTCCCCTGCGATCAGCTTCGCGGCTAGTCTGGCCCCAAGAACTTTGCAGTTTGGGGTTAAGTGGCCACGCGCTTGATGGAAGTCGCAGAAGACATTCTTGTCGTAGCTCGGATTCCGGGTCCATGTGTTTCCCATTGTCCGGCGTTGCTCTGATCCGGAGTTCATGGTATATCTATGTGCTCCTTGGGTTTCTTCTTCCTTGCGATGGACGTTCTTGTCGTTGCGAGGGTTTTTCTTTTTTGATTTCTCATATGACCGTGGATCCTTTAAAGACGTCTTGGTTGTTTTATGCTTTCGCGATAAAACCTTTTTCTCCTCTACGATGATTATGTAGTATGTGGCTTTGAGGAACGTGTCCTGGATCGTACGCGGTTTCTCCAGAGTGATCCATTTCTTGAACTTTGACTTGTACCAGAGCGTCTTTCGGAGCACTTCTATGGCCACTTTGTCGCTAATTCTACTGACTTTTGCCATAATGGTTTTGAACCATTTTATGAAGTCACGTAGAGATTCGTCCTCTCTTTGGGACAGGCTCCAGAGGTCGACGTCAGAGGTTTCTTGATCTATGAACATAGAATACTGTTTGAGAAACTCCAAAGCGAGTTGGCGGAAGCTTCCGATTAAATTTCGCCTTAGGCGAGAGAACCATTCGAGCGCTGCCCCTCGGAGGTTTTTTGACGAGGAGGCAGCATTCGCCGGCGTCTCTTTCGCTTTCAATAAACTTATCTCTTCCCATCGCGATCTGGAAAGCCTGCAAATGTGCCTTGGGGTTGGTTGTACCATCGTAAGGTGTTACCTTGATCTTTCCGGGATCCAAAACTCGAGTCTCGGTGATGCGAGTTGTAAAAGGAAATTTTCTGAGCTTCTTCGAGTAGCTGATTGATCTCTGGTGCGGTTCTAGTAGCATAATTGATTTGAGACTTTACTGCTCTAACCTCGGGTACTGTTTTCCTGAGACTATCGCAGAGATCGCGGATCTCGAACTTTTTGCTTGCGGATTTCTGATCTTGTCGGTGATTGCCGCGAATGTTGCGAGTTTGCTTCTTTGCCAGTTTTTCTGGTTCATGCCAGAAGATGGCTTCTACATCTTCTCTCATAGGATCTTCGAACTGGGATTCTTCAGGAGCAGCGCGGCTTCTTGTACGACGTGGATGCACGTCCGCGTCTTCGTCTATGGGTTTGGACTGACTGCTGAATCCACCTCTACGGGCTCGATTTCACCTTCTTCTTTTTTCTTCCTCAATGGCGGGGAAGATCCGCTGGATTTTTCCATGCTTGCGCAGGAGTGGTTTCATCGGGATTTCGTCCAGACGGTTTTACCTGCGTGTTCCCAGATCGCTCCATGGGAGTTACAAAATTGAGCTTTCTCCCACAGATTATGGTTGCTCCACGCGGAAGAACGTCCCTGATTTTCGCTGTTAGGGTTTCAACCTGCTTAGCGAGGGAACTCATGACCTTGTCTTGTTCTGCCGACTTCTTTTCAAAAGTCAAGAACATCTCTTAACCTCCTAAAATGCTGCGGCGTTTGCATCGACGTAAACCGCAGTGATCTTTGTTGCTAGAGTGTTTTCAACATTGTCGTCGACGACGTTGTCGTTGCGAGTTTGTTGGTTGTTGAGATCGTGAGCTGACATGTTTGATCGAGCGATGGGGGATGAGAGTTAGATTGATTCGTACCCCCTCCTTCTAGCGCCAAATTGTGGGAACAAAAATTTGCATTGTCGATTTTGCGATGAAAAAAAAGAAAATCTAAGTAAACCTAACTTTCCTAGAGGTCCTGGATATCTGCTAAACCACACGCCAAGCAATCAAACAATTAGAACAAACAAAATTATTATGAATCAGTAAAACGAAAAGAGAGCAAAGAAGATCTTATTCCGGATATGTGGTTTGAGTATTACAATAGGTAAGCCTAAGCGGTAAGAGCCGTCGGTGAGTTCCTAGTTCTAACCTTGTAAGACCTTATTAAACCTAGTTGAGTCGCAGCTCGATAACAGAAAAACAGAAATATGCCAAAATTTCCCTAAGTGAGGTGTTTGCTCTGAATAAAGAATTGTGTGTCCCTGCCTCTTCAACTTCGGCATTCTTATATACTCCTTTTACATGCGGTTTACTCTTTCCCTTTCTGCCCTCAATCGAGTTTATCGCTTTCTGGGAATATTCCATTTTCCTTCGATCTTCGTGTTTATCTGCGGAACTTTACATTTATCTTTTGAACTTGACATTTATCTTTTCCTGCAATACAAAAGATGGACAATCATAGGAATCGGGCTTAATTTCATATAAACTCGTGATCTAGCTTTCAGCCGCGTTTAGACCTCTCAGGCTGTTTTTTGATTTAAGCATTTTTATGATTTATCGAAAGAGTGCTTCCAAAATGATGTCGATCCCGAAGAAATTTCAAATTCCCCGTATAGTGGAGGCAGCTTTAGGTGTTTAGTTAACCGTTTCCGTCTTACACGAATAACTCGAACCTCATACGAGAAAGAAACTTCTTTAAATCGTAAAGTTCAAATGGTAACTCCGATCGAGATACAACCAGAGCGAGTCCTACCCGACCCCGAAGAGGATGCTACGAGGAAAAGATGAAAATGGATTGGTTGATCCATCTTAGAGAACGGGCGAGTTTCCGGCCTTGCTTGGTCCAACTCGCCAAACGGGCGAGTTAGCCATCACGCTTGGTCCAACTTGCCAAATGGGAGAGTTGATTATACTGCTTGGTCCAACTCGCCGAATGGGCGCCATTAAATTTAATTATTAGGATTTAGTCTGGGTTTGTTTTTATTTTCAAATTACTAATTTTTCTTTTCTTTGTTTCTTAGGCACATGCAACAGAGTACCAGGAGCATTAAAGGACAAGAACTGCTATTCTCAGACCCACATAAGCTCGAACGTACAATCCACAAAGAAAGACGACAAGCATCGATCGACGGTATCTACTCAGCGTAGACCGACACCTCTTCACAGATAGCATCGACTGATATAGCCTATTTATTACCAGTTTTAGGTCTTGTTATGGACTCCATGTAGGGTCTATTATGTGTGTCTAGGCTATGTTTTGAGGTCTTTTCAGGTCCAGGTACGTTTTGGAAATATATGGAGATACTTGGATCTTTTGGAGCATTAAGAGGAAAATAATCCGTAGCTGATCTTTGAGATAGTCGAAGTAAAAGACTGCCGTCGATCGACGGCACTATCGTGGCATAGACTAATGTTACATGACCAAGATCGATCGATGCTGACCACTTGCCATCGATCGATTACCAATTCACAGACAACCAATTTCAAGCCCAAGTTAGAGACAAGACATAAGATTACAAGTTTACCCCTGGATGAGTTTTGACCTAGATTTTAGGGTTTTTATATTTATACTTTATGTATGAGAATTAAAAAAAAAGATATAGTAGACAATACATACGCATACGTACGGAGACGTATGGTGCTAGGTTCTTGAGTAATTAGGGAGAAAATTCATAACTCCTTAGAAAGATTTTTATTGGAACCCTAGTGTTTTATCTCTGCATTATATTCAGATTATTATTCTTACTTTGATTATGTCTGAGTAGTTATCAACTAGATTTAGGGTTTATTAATGGTACTGATGGATTAGCCAAACAATAGAATTGTTAAGGTTATTATTAGATCTATCAATAGAATTGTTTTTATTGTTCGTGTTATAGAGTAGCTAACTAGAACCCTGATAATAGGATAGTTAGGCGCAACCGAGAGCATGGTGTACTACCAGAATTTATTTTGTTGAGCTAGGTTGCTAGAAACAAACGAGAGGTGATTTAGTTAATCTAGTGAACTTATCGAATTAGGTCATAAAGCTTGACTCAAGAAAAAATCGATCGACGCAGGATCATTACCATCGATCGACGGTCATTTCGTGTCAACAAGCGAGAGCTGAGACATTGGACTTAGTCAATAGATTAGACTCGCAGCGAGAGCTGGTCGTCTTTTACATTAGATATCGAGTTCTATGATTAATACCTTTAACTTCTATCTTCTATAATCCACTTGCCTGAAACCCTTGATCTAGCATATTTACATTTACATCTAGTTAGTTTATTAGCAAATTTCCATATCTACATTATTAAGCATATTTCCATATTTACATTATTAAGCATAGTTCCATATTGCATCTATACTCTCTAATAAGGAACATTTCCTTAGACAAATTACTTGTGACCAATATATATATATATATATATATATATATATAATCACCTAGCTTAACTTTAGCAATTAAAAATCTATTGTGTGCCATTTTTCTCTGTTGATTCGATCCTTAAGTACTACACTTGATCTCTCTTGACAAGAGTATTGTTTTGTGTGTTAGGATTAAGGGTTAATTTGAAAGTTGACTTTTTAGGATATTTATGCCATGCTAGACAGTAAACAACACGCATGTCATCGACCGACACCAAAACTCGAGCATCAACCGACGTCCACTACACATCATCGATCGATGGACACCTACCCGCATCGATCGACCACAGCAGAAGAGTTCAGATGGTTGCGCATATTGTGGTTCAGAACGAGAATGGAGACTTGCATGATCTCAACGGTCACATGCGTAATGTAGCTGGTCAAAAGATATAAGATCAGGGGGCAGAAATCCCTGATACCGAAGCAGAAGCAGACACTGCAATAGCTCAAACTGAAGCTAACACCCAAGTTGCTAAAGGCATGGAGGTTTCAAGGCCAATCAGAAATCCATGGGTCGAATCTATGTTTGACAAAGTACTAGACAGCGGACGATCATTGTACAATTCAATGGGAAGTCAGATTTACTGTACCTCCACCTGAACACAAAGTTTGAAGACCTCGACACCCGTGTGAAGGAGCTAGAGAATCAAGTGATTCGGACGAGTAAAGTTCTTAAGAGATAAGAGGATAAGGTTAAGGAGAAGGATGATTCTGGACAAGAATTTCAAGTCAATGCTGTGATTGGTGATGATTTTTGGGTTGAAGTCAAGAGAGAGAGAGAGAGGCTACAAGAGGGAGGATTCCGTGTAAAAACTCAATTTCATTCAGAAGTTTGCATCGGCATCGATCGACACAAGCGACTGAAAATCGATCGACAGTCCTTAAAAAGTTGGCAAAATCGGGAAAATCTTCCAACATCATTCAACGGAGAGATAGTCGTGTCGAACAAGGGTAAGAAGAAATAAAACAAGTTCATTTACCAAAAGTCACAAACATGACAACTCCAGACCATAAGATGGATACATCAGAGCCTATGATGGTCATTTAGGCTACTGAGAGTCATCCCAGGAAAAAGAAGAAGATCTATCTGAAGAAGAAAAGTGACCCTTGGAAGTTTGTGGTGCCATGTCTGATCAAAACCCATGAGTTTCCTAATGCCTTCTGCGACACAGGATTGTCAGTGAGCATTATACCCAGAGCTATGGCAGAGAAGTTGAACCTGAGAGTGGAGCCTTCCAGTGATTCTTTCATTTTTGTGGATTGCTCTAGAGTAGATTCAGGAGGTATTTGTAGAGACTTCCCGCTGCAAATTCAGAATGTCTTGATCCCGATAGACTTCCAGGTGATTGAAATCCAGATCAATCGGAACTCTTCTCTGTTACTCAGAAGAGCTTTCAAGGTCACCGTAGGAGCTATCTATGACATGAAGATAAACAAGTTGTGCCTTTCCTTGAATGATCATAGTGTTTATTATGAAACTTATAAGAATAAAATTTCCCTCTCGAAATTATGTAATAATGTATAGCTTGTGGCCACATGCTTCTGCGATTATGAGTCCCATGAGGAATTGGAAGAAGTAGCATCGATCGACACCCAACCCACACCATCGATCGACAATTTTTCTATTCAACTATGAATCGACACCCATGGCTCATTATCGATCAATACCCACCCTTCAGAACCAATCAACACTTGCCACACAGATCTCGACAACAACACAACCTACCTTGAGTACGACGAAAATTACAGAGAAGAAGAAATAATTGAATACCGAGGGATTGCTATGGAAGTGGCTGGTGTTTTTCACATTTCCCATCAACTCGGGAACTCGACATCGATCGATGGTAACCATTCACCATCGATCGATACTGGCTGTAACTTAAGGACCGAACTAGATTCAGCAGCAGAACGCGAAAGGGAATATGGTTATCTATGAGTAGATGAGTTCAGCATTATGAGACATCCAGATGGTCACGCACGAGCTATGGATGGCAGAATTCTACATGTCACGAAATAAGTTGTGGTAGATATACTTGTGATGGCTAATGGAGCTGGAAACCATTTACCATCGATCGACACCCACCAGGCGTACCAAGGATGCGGTGAAGCTTACGAAAAATACGATTCAGATTACAAGGAGGAATAGCTGATTGAGTCGCGCAGCCTAGCACTAGAAGAAACTGGCTGGGTAATGAATGCGAGAGCAGATAACAGAGCATTGATCGACGGCATATCTTGGCCATCGAACGACATCAAAAGCAACCCAGAACCAGAGCCAATAACAGAAGATGCAGATAATGGTTATTGCAGACCAGATGAGTTTGGAATTTTCAGAGACCCAGAAGGACATGCACGAGATCATTATGGCAGAATTCTAAACATATCAAAGGAGGATGTGGCAGATGCCTTTGCTATGGCTACTGGATCAGGATCTCTATTTGCACAACAGGCATCGATCGACGCTCACATACATGCATCGATCGACAGAGAGGAACACAACAATGTGCCGATCCACAATGATCTATGCACTCCCAAACATCAAAAATCGATCGATGTTAGAAGTCATTCATCGATCGACACCATTCCAGGGGTGAAATAGTTGTTTACCTCTGATCCTTTTAGTTCGGGAAGTCGACAATCAGCCGATTGGATAAACCAGTCGCGTAGATTTTAGACAGAGAGCTTATGATTCAAATGACAGAAGAATTTTCCATTGGGAAAAGAAAGATGAGTATGGAATCTACAGAGATGAGAACGGCAATGCACGAGCTATAGGTGGAAGAGTTGTTAATGTGCTAGAAGAAGATATCAGGGCAGTTCTAGAAAGAGCTACTATGTTTGAGCTGGGCTACATATGTTTACCAAAGCATGCAGCAAAGATCGGTATGTCTATGAAGAAGCAAGAAACATACAGAAGAGCATAGATTGACGATATCGTGAATGGGATCTATAAAGCTCAAGAGATGTCACTGGATGATTTCTACAAGAGGCTTGACGATGTCTACAATCCTATAGACAAGTGCCACACCGTCTTGACTACACGCATGGATGAAATAAAGCAAGCAACTATTCAAGGACAGCGTGCGATTAGAGCAAACATAGTGACATCGATCGACGGCAGCATCATGCCATCGATCGATGCTCAGGTCGACAGACAGAAGTCCGCGTCAGAAGAACAATTATAAGACAAATTTAATGAGATTGGTTTTTGTCAAAGCCTGATGAAGGACGATATTTCTTAACAATTGGAGGATATATCAGAAACTACAGCTGCCAGACATAGAATGCTACAACACAGTATTGAGAACCTAAAAAGCAGAATGCATTTAGTGTAGGTTGCTAAGCAGATCATGTAAAATGAGAAAGCAAGAGGAGATGATGCAATGAGAAGCTTCGTCGGTACATGCTTTCAGAAGAGCAAAGAAGATGTAGACGCTTGTTTTCCAAGTGTTGATCCACCTCAATTCTAGTCTGAAAGTTCAAAACATTGAGCTTAACATTGTAAGCACTGAGTGGCAGGCAACCCACTGTTTAGTAAGTTTTTATTTAGTTCTTACTTATACTACTATTTATTTCGAGTTTTACTTCGTTTTTACAGACTGTTTAAACCACGATCGATCGACACCATAGAGGCACCATCGGTCGACAGTGGATCACGACCATCGATCGACCAAACACCTACCATCGATCGACACTCTCTTACAAAGAGAGGTATCGAGTTTTCTACTTAAGCTATTTACTTATAATTTTATTTTTCCTAACCAATTTGGGGCAGATTACACTGGGACAATGTAATTTAAGTCTGGGGGAGGTTCGTTAACGCTATTTATTTGTTTTTGAGTTTTATTTATATACATATATATATATATATATATATAAGTTCTCAAAAAGTTTTATTGAATCAAAAAGGGGACTATGATCAAGTTTTATTATTGACTATCCACACCTTAGCACCAATCTTAAAAGGTTGTTTGCAGAGATTACAAGAGATACCAAAGTGCATCATCCTGCCACTATATCATACTTTCTTAGAAAGTTTGAAGGAACCGAAGCTGATTTCCAACACTAAGCCTGGCATTATATGGTTGCTTTGGGATCTGATATACACTGGATCGGATTCCTTCTGCAAGTATGGAAGGTAAAAGTATGTGTGCTTGTGCTTCCCCTCTCTCTCCCCTTCAGATAAAAATGATCGAACATGATTTGGTAGCTACAATCATTAAAGCTTGATTCATGTGATTCTAGAAAAAAATAAAGGTCAAAAATAAGTGAACATGATCTGGTGGCAAAAACCATTTGTGCTTGATTCATGGAAACCTGTCCAAATATCTCAGTTAATTATAAAAAAAAATGATACCCCCAAAAGATGGGATACATTGACTGAGAAGAAGTGAGAAAAGAGAGAGGAAAGGAATCAGAGAAGACTACCTGTGTGTTCATATACTGGCAGAGGTAAGAGTCCATATATCCTTTGATCGATAGTCCCAAGGTAAAGCATGCACTTTTATTTTTTTGCAAAGAAATGAAATCAATAGAGGGGCGAGTCAGACTAGTATTTGCTAAGTTGTTTGTAGAATGGATTTGGTTGCTATACTAGGATAAGGTATATACATTTTATATGTAATTGACTTGATAAGATGTGGCTGCAACAAACTAGGGTGGTAGTTATAATTAGATATTATGTGAGTCTTCGCTTTTCAAAACCTCTTTCACAGGCTTGTTTGCTTGAGGACAAAAAAGCAAAAGGTTAAGTGTGGGAAAGTTGATGTAGCCTATTTATTACCAGTTTTAGGCCATGTTGTATGCTCTATTTGGGGTCTATTATGTGTGTCTAGGCTATGTTTTGAGGTATTTACAGGTCCAGGTACGTTTTGGAGATATGGAGATACTTGGAGTTTTTGAGCATTTAGAAGAGAATAATCCGTAGATGATCATTAAGAGAGTCGAAGTACAAGATAGTTGTCGATCGACGACACAACCTTGTCATCGACCAATGCTACAAGACCGAGATCGATCGATGCTGAACACTTGACAACGATCGTTGACAAATTCCCAGACAGACAATTCCAAGCCCAACTTATAAACAAGACACAAGATTACAAGATTACCCCTGGACAAGTTTTGACCTTGATTTTAGGGTTTTATGATTATCCATTATGTATTACACCAAAAAAGGGGGCAACAAGGGGTGCGTGTGTGTGAGGGTGCACAAGCATTCTATTATAGTTTTAGAGTTTTTAGGTAGAAGATTCATAACTCTTTAGGGATATTTGTATTGGAACCCCATTATTTTATCTATGCTTTATAATAAGATTATTATTCCTACTCTAATTATGTCTGAGTAGTTATCAACTAGATTTAGGGTTGAATGATAGCAATCATGGATTAACCAAAAAGTAGGATTGCTAGGTTAAGTTATTATCCATCAATTGAGTTATGCTTAATGCTTTCATTCTATAGTAGCTAACTAGGATCTCGAAAGTAGCACATGGACGACTACGAGAGTAGGTTCTATGCCAGATTAGATTCCATTGAACTAGGTTCTTAGGCGCATGCGAGAGCTGGTCTAATTAGCTTGGTGAACATATCAAATCTCATTCACACTTCCTTCTAATTTCACCATCGATCGACATCAGGCCTTAGTCGTTGATCGGTGGTCTTTCCTTTTGCTCGCATACGTGAGTTGGAGTTAAAAGGGTCAGAATAGTTAATATCTGAGTTCTAGAATATTTATATTTCCGTGCTTCCTATTCCCTATAATCCATTAGGCTTTAAACGCTAGATCTAGCACATTTACATTTTCATCTAGTTAGTTTAGTAGCATCTTTACATATTCACGTTAGTAGCGTATTTCCATATTTACGTTATTAGTATATTTCTATATTGCATCTACACCTTCTAATAAGGAATATTTCCTTAAATTGATTAAATACTACACACACACATATATATATATATATATATATATATCTACCTAGATTAGTTTTTGGAAATAAGAAATCTATTGTGTGTCATTGCTCATTGTGGTTTCGATCCTTAAGTACTACACCTGATCTCTCTTGGAAAGAGTATTGTTTTGTGTGTTAGGATTAAGGGTTAATTTGTTTAGGATATTTATACCTTGCTAGAACAATAAACACACCGTGTCTGGGTTTATTTTCCCGATGTTTATAACCTCGTGTACTCTGAAGCTTTATCCTGCAAGATCTTTCTGAATTTATCTCGAGTCGTGCTCCTTTGAAGGACAACTTAGCAATCTTGGGTGTTGATTTTGAGGTTACCGTTTTTGACCCCAAAAGTTATCCCCTAGCTCGCAAGTTTCAAATGCGACTTTTGTGAGCTAGTGATGTGCGTTTAATCGGAATCTATGGCCAGGAGCGTTCCTGAAGTAATCGCGGGAATTTTTTTTATTATTTTGCTGCGGAAAATTTTGTATTAGTATTGGACTCTCACTCCTCCTTCACTTCATAATTCTCCAACTTTTCATCTTTGTCTTTGAGAGATTTTTCAAACCAGGATAAATTCTTCCCATGATGAGCAGAGAAGCAATGTTGTCGAGACAAGCACTGTCCTCCAAGCGAGTTCATCGGGTTGTCCTGTATCTAGTGGTATCCCGTCTCATGTGGCCAAGTATATTTCCTTCCAAGAAGAACTCACTCGCCGTGATACTGAGATGGAGGGTTCTCCCCGTGTCGACCTGTCAAATTCCCCTATATTGACTGGCTTCTTGAATCTTTCGGCCGAATTACCATGTCCCTCTCAGATCGTTCCTGAAGACGGATTGGTTAGTACGCATGCGCCTGTGATGGACAATGTGGCACAAACATCGGTTCTTCTATGACTCTGACTCTTGTTACCGATATTGAGGAGGCTCCTAAGTCAATGCCTCCTCCCACTACAAGAAATATGTACATTGTTAGCACGAGGTATATGCTATATTAGATGTTTGATAGCGTTTTCATAAATG
Source organism: Moricandia moricandioides (assembly GCA_905132885.1). Lineage (NCBI taxonomy): Eukaryota > Viridiplantae > Streptophyta > Magnoliopsida > Brassicales > Brassicaceae > Moricandia > Moricandia moricandioides. The sequence goes on from CAJHQQ010001683.1 coordinate 15,220, forward strand.
CTATGTATACTGCAGCAATCATAGATACATCTTCTATGATAGCATTTTTTTTGGACGCTATGTAATGTACATATATGATAGCAATACTTGGATGATAATATTAACTTAACTATAACACTTTGTTTTTGTTATAAATTGACTAGGATTCATATTTCATGCTATGATAGATATTTTATAATAAACTAGAAATAATTATAATTATAAATACAATAACAAAAAACTGATTTATAATTAAAAATAAATATTTTTTTTTATAAATCAAAATCAGTTTACAATTAAATTCCGGTTTACAAAACTAAAACAAGAAAAATAAACCAGAATTAAATGTGAAGCAGACGATAAACCTAAACTAAACCAAAAACCTACTCCTAATCCTAGTCCTAATCCTAATCCTCTTTGCTGTTAAACTCCAGCATGTGTTCTCCTCCTTCAAGCTCAGCCTGCCTCTACAGGCTTCAAATCAGATTTCTCTCAGCTTCAGAACCTTCTCTAATATCTCAACCGCATCTTCTTTCCCGCAAAATTACAAACCAGTCACAAACATTAAGGTCTTTGACTCAAAAAAAAAATCAACAAGCATACAAATGCATAAGAAGAAAACGTACTTCAAGAGATCTCATCACGTTTCACAAGTACCTTCATTGGCTCCATCATTAACTTCTATGTCAGTTGCAGAAACCAAGCAAACCTATAAACATAAGGAATAAATAAATAACATATAGATAGAGAGAGCGAGCTTCCCTCATCTCGAAGGCAATGATACTGGTCCGCTGGTGCACATGCTTCCAAGGTTCAAATAGTTGAAGCAAGCATTCCCCATCTTGTTTCTTGCTTCATCTTTTGATGAATAGAACACTTTGTAAAGAACATTCCCAAGCTGCAAAGTAAGATATGATTTTCAGACAATGTTTCACAGTTACACAACAAGCAACTTAATCTCATGTCTTACCTTCAGTAGAGTGTAAAAAGATTTGAGATGTTTGCAGAGACCAGAACAGTCACTGAGGTCACATCTTAAGTTTAAATGTATAGAAACCAGCTATGATACAATCACTAAGAAATCAGAGTAGTAATCTGACGTCTCTGCTAGACAAGTCTTCTCCTTTGTCCTGAAAAACTAGTAATAACTATTAAAAAAAACAGTCCAGACAAGAGAAAGTTATCTTTATTAATTAGTGAGCATGCCTGAAAGAATAGACTATGCGTTTTCTTAAGGACTTTAACAACAGCGGAGAGTACCCTTTTCGGTTCACTCTCATCACTCTTCAGCTGCGAGAGAGACCGGAATCTGTGGTCGAAGTGTTTGCAGCTTGATGCAAAGAGTGATACCTCTTTATTACGATCAGATTGTCCTTGTGACCTGGCCATGCTTGGGTATCAAAGCAAGTATCAGCAGCACATCTAATCTAACAAAATAATATCATGATTACATGAAACATTGACAAAACAGACCAGAACTTACATCCTCTGTATCATCAAGAATCAGGACAGCTTTCTCTTGTCCCAGCCATAGATAGATTCACCACCACCAGTCTCATCATTCGCCGAAATATCCCCTCCTTGAATCATAAACCCCTTGACTACACGACGATATAGATCTCCTGAAACAAATACATCAATACCAAAAATCATAAGGAATCCAACTTTATACGATTACATCAACCCCTGAAACAAATGTAACAATACAATAAATAATAAAGAACGCAACTTTATAAGGTTTCATCATCCCCTTAATAAGCTGCTAACAAGCTTTCAAACATACTGAATCGTCATTCAACAGCAATAAAAAAAAGGATCAAAGATATTAACAGAGACTGCTGCACCCTCTCACCTCGAGGAGTAGACTAAAAACCACAGTTGGTGAGATGATTCGCAAGCGTCTTGCACGAACAAGCCACTGTCGCTCTTATATATTCACCACTATCGTCATCTTCCTTATCTTCTCCGTCTCCGCTACGGAGGAAGAGAAGAACCTTGAATCTGATCATCAGAGTCTTGAAGAAACGTGTACTTGGAATCCCTTAGTACTAGCACGAACACAGAAGATGAACATTTTATAAACATAAAGTTGGGAACTTTATAAGGAACGAAGCGAAGAGAAAGCAAAAAGCACAAACCTTGAGGATCGAACTGGAATTTCCTTTACTTCTTGGACTTGGTTGAGTTATCAGCCTTGGCGGATCCTATAACCCTCAAAAACGAGTTAACGGCAATGTCGACAAAGAAGGTAAGAAAATCAGATGAAAGTGGTTTAGAGATACGATACCATAAGAGGACCTGAGAGAAGTTTTGAACTCTTTTCCTCCTTTCTCCACCATCTTTTTATTTTCTCTGTGTCAAATTAGGGTTAGAAATCGGAAAATCTTTTGAACAGAGACTTGGGATTTGCAAAAAGAGAGAGAGAGAGAGAGAGATTATGACAGGAGGATACGAGGTGGAGAGGAAAGGTGGTGACGAGGAGGAGATGAGGTGGAAGGAGACATGGTGGAGATGGCTGACGGATGGGAGATGATGGTGGTGATGGTCGTGGTGGTGATTTAAGAGGACTGTGGCGATGGGAGAAGAGCACGAAGGTTTGAGTAAATCTCTTTTTTTGTGAATTTTTTTTTTTGTGAATACTAGTTTTATACCTTTAAATAAAAAATGTGTTAGATCATAGAGGGAAAGTATTATTTCTTCGCGCTTTTCTAAATTTTCACTCAAGTTTCTGGCGAAAATTTAGTTTTGGATTCCCGCTTATTGAATCTCTATCATAGCATTTATCTAATGTTATTACATGAAACGAAATTTTCTAAATCATTTATGATAACAGTTCAGTAAAACGAGCTATGACAATGTGCTATCAATGGCAACTTTTTTTGTAGTGTCCCTCAACCAAGCGGGAGATTGTTTTGGGGTTACTTGCCCCAGAGCCACTCCAAGTGTTATGCCAAGAGGTCGTAAGAGGCCTTTTGCTGATCCCGATATGGACAAAAAGAGTAGGTGTGATAAAGGTGTTCTGGTCGGACCTTTTCCCTTACGAGCTTCTGGTTCGGGTTTGAGGTTGCAGTTCCGCGCCAACGTTTGTATCGAGAATCTCTTTCCGTTAGTGTGTTAGATCTTTTCTCACTCCTCTATTATCTTGCGCAATTTGTATCTTTGATTGACGGGATGATTAACAACTGCGGGTCTGAGGCTGAGAAACTTGTGAAATAGCTTGCTGAGTCGAAGGAGAGATCGTTGCAGTTTGAGGGGAAGTTGGAGGTTATCGAGGATACACACTCCCTTGAAGAATCGGGGTTGGAAAATCGGATTTCCAAGTTAGAGAGGGATCTCGGGAAGACAACAAGATCCTTTTAGAAGGCCAGGAAGGTCAAGGTCTCATAGTTGTGTTGCCTGCTGCGTGAGATCGAAAGTGTAGGAGGCTCGACGAGCCGCGGGATTACGAGGCTGAGCTGAAGGGCGCTCTATGCGCCGAGTTTCAGACTTGTCTGGAAAAACAATGTCAACTCCCTCGACTCCCTGATGAGCGTTCGCAATAGGGACCTTGATCTGGCTGCCATCGAAGGAGGGATGAACAATATTCGGCTGTTTCAAGGTGGAGAGGTTTCGTCCCCGCAGGCTGAAGTGACGAAGCTGTTTGCTCGTAAAGCGGAGCTGGAAGTCATTGAGGGAGACTTTGATTTTCTCCTTGCTGGCCTGAACTACGACTGTATCCTTCCGCTGGTTTTCAAGGAACAAGATCCAATGGATGTTGAAATTGCTGTTGCGCTTGAGGGAGACGGAGACGACGCGGCCCCGAACTCAGATGAGGTGATGGGTGACGGTGAGGTTCTGTCCCTAGAGGTTGAGTGAGTATGTAATCCCATTAGGTAAATTTTTACGTTTTCATTTGTGCTTTGGTTTGTTCTGGCCGTGTGTGGCCATGTTTTATGTTTCGGGACTGACCGTGTGTGGTTTTGAGTCCTTTCTGCCTGGCGGTTTTGTCAATAAACTAGGTTTTCGGTGATAATGGCACGAGTAATTTTATGTGGATGTTTTGAGGAGAGAATGTGAGTTGTCATCTCAAATCCAACTTTTTATTCCATCCATTCACTGTTCATTTTAGATGAAGGTACTCGAAAATCACCGGAATTTATGAACGCTCAAATCTAAGTAAAGAGACATTTTTTGAATCTTTTATCAGTTTATTGATACCATGCCTTGAGGTGCTTGAGACCAGTGTATTGGTTTTAGGGCAAGATGTAGACTTACTTTTTGTTTAGGGTTCACAATGGTTGTTTCCGCTTACATAACCTGTTGCGGCTTCGACCTGATTCCTTCTCAATATTAATGTCTGCGAAAAGTTCTAAGCTTACATGACTTGCACTGCTTGGGAATCGAGCATCACTCCAAAGACATTTTCGAAGTCGCCTAGATTTCTTTTATAGTACGCTATTATCCTTGTGTCGGATGTCCGAGAGCCTATCTCTATCAGGCGAGATGGCTAAGTCTGTTGAAGATGTTAGAGTTTGTTTGTTTTGATCAGCAACAAACATAGTGGTAAGTGTTACTGTTTTGAGTTTTCATGAAAGATACATGCTAAGGAGATGTTGGTGCGTATGACCATTTTTTTTTCCGAGATAGAAGCTGGTCTCGTCGCCCGTGGGTGACAATACGTTGATCTTGTCTCATCACTGATGGGTGACGGGACTCAAGGCCTGTGTTGGTCCATTTCCGCAATGTTTGTAACATCGTGTACTTTGAAGGTTTATCCTGTTGGATGTTTCCGAAGTTATCTCGAGTCTAGCTCCTTTGGAGGACAGATTAGCAATCCTGGGCGATGATTTTGAGGTTACCATTTTTACCCCAACAGTAGGCATTCTTACCTCGCCACCATCTGAGACTTTTGCAGAGTTCCGGAGGACGTGGAGTTTTGAATGCCGAGACATGGAGAAAGTGCTAATGCTCCCCCTCATGGTTACTTTACATGTTACGAGGCACATATTCAATCTGGTCGTTTATGGTTTTCTATTCCGAAGGTTATTATTTTATTCCTAGACCGCTTAAATTGTCGATATGTCAAGTTTCCTCCGTCGGTCTGAAGCATCTCGTTGGACATCTGGTATTGAGAGTGAGGGACGGACTGAAGTGTCGACTATGCTGAGGCCTTTATGTATCCACAAGATACGAGTTTAAGTCTTAAGGCGATGATCATGGCGTTTAAGTCTATACAGATGGGAAAACACTACTTCTTCTCGCGTATAGATAGTGCCTCGGTTGCGGAAGAATGCATCTTTTTAGGCGTAGATAGGGTCTCAAGGGTATCGTGGTTGGATACTTTGGTTGTTCCTCTTTTTGCCGATGTCTGACCGCTTATCTATTTTCTTTATTTTGCAGTGGTCGATCCTCTTCCCCCGTTTCCTGCAGACTTGCATACTGTTAGGGATATTCTCTGTGACGGTCCGATTTACTGGGTCTATTTCTCTCGGAAGCGAGTTCGGCCGGCAGTTACGTATCATCAGGCTCAAGCTCAACTTTTCTCGGTAGTAGAGGAAGATTTGGATACGTTCATGGGTGACTTTGTTCCATATGATAATTCTACTGTGAGGGAGAGGGAAAGATTTCCCAAGAACAAGCAAGTTTCCACTGGTGAAGGCGATGTTGCCTATGAGGGGGTGGAACGGCCTATGGACGAGTGGTACAGACACTTTCTATCTGGAGATGGAAGTAGTACCAGTCAGACCCTGCTTCCATCGTTTGGAGGTGGATCTGAACTTGACGCCTAACTTGTCTCACTCAACGTTCCGTTTGGTCAGCCCGCGGCAAGCAAAGAACCTTCTAGATCGGAGAAATTCGTGGAAGCGTCGCAGTTATGCATTGGGATTAATTTCCGTATTTAGTTTGATGTAGTTTGTCGAGTTCACCTTCTAATTTTTTTAAAGAACTCTCTACAGGTCCTTCATGTGATGGATGAGGTCCTTAGGGTGAGCTTTATGGAAACCCAGGCTGCTCAGTTTAAGGTCAAGATGGCCGAGAAAGAGATTGCTCGTTTGAAGGGTGAGGCTGAGGTGCGGTCACTGCAAGAGAAGGAACTCGAGCTAGAGCGAGCTTCTAGTCTTCGGCGTGCGCGTCGAGTGGGACATAGAGAGATGGCCTCGATCAGGAACAATCGCTCAGCTTAGTTTGCAGCTGACTACGGGGAGTTTAAACAGGTGCATAAGTCCTTTGGGGACTACCTCGTGTCCCGAGGTTCTGTAGGTGATTTATGGCGCACGCAGGCTGATGACTACGACTTCGTGACTCAGAAAATGATGATGTCGAAGGATTTGGCTAATCTCGCCAATATAAAGCCGATGATCCCTCAGATCGAAGGGAAGATTTGGGGGCACTAGGCTCTGATCCCTGTTTCTCCTGACTCAAAGGAGGTTGGACCTGCTGCACCAAGAGAAGATGTTGAGGAGGATCCAGTTCTGGCTCCACTCGGAGTCAGTGATAACTCGATCTCGGGTAACTTTGTTTATATCCCATGAGGGGTAATTGTATTTGAAGGGAGCATGTTCTCTTCTTATGTTATGCTATGTTTGTGTATCGTACTTCAACCCTTGAGGATTTTACGAATATATTCCTGTTTGATAACCTTTTTTTTTACGGACAAATCATCAACGAGAACGAGGGAGTGTGAGTGCGTTCCTCATTTTCTTCATTCTAGCATATCGTGATACTCGTCGTTGTGTTAGGACTGAGATTTTCGAGATGTAGGAATTTTGAGAAGTTTATAAACGTCCAAGTATCAACGAAGAGGCCAGTTTTTGTATCTCGTAACAATGATACTATGCCTTTGAGAGTTAAGAGTAGAGTTACGATAAGACCTAGGTTTAGTTTCATGCCTAGAGTATGCGGGCTCGATCCCGGCTTACTTGACTCGTTTATGATTCTAACCTGATTTTGTTTCGGTATTGAAATCTGCGATGAGTTCTCGGCTTATGTGATTTGCATAGATCGAGAATCGAGTATCTCTCTAGAGAGTTTAAAAGTCTCGGAATTACTAACAGAAGTTTCATATTCATATAATGCGCTTATCCTTGCGTCGGATATATGAGGACCAATTCTATGAGAGGAGCAGGTCGGGCTAAGCATTCTTTTTAGAACGATTGATTTGTTTGTCGGGGCAGTCGAAGAACGTTATGTAAGAGCAAGTACTTGTCTTTTCTAATTTGTGTTAGTTGTTAATTTATAGTCGAGTTTACCGAGATACGTTTTCCTTTCTGTAAAGTGATTTTGTATTTTGTTCAAAGATCTCGATTGATCTTGCGGCTGGATGTAGGTTGTTTGAAAGCGTTTATAAGTTTCATTTAGTCGTTGGATTTATTTTTCGTATGATTTTTGTTTCATGGTTATACAGTATTTTCTTGTTTTTATTTAGGCATTTTTTGGCCGAATTTTGAATCGCTGGTCGGGTCATAAAGGAATTTGCGAGATTAAGTATTGCTTGTTATGAACCAGACGGTTCGGGAATGCACATAAGTGGGCTTATCTACTTGGTCTACACATAGACCAATCGGCCCATATGCATCACAGATGGGCCAGCCCATTTACTACTTATTCCAGCCGACATTTGGGCCTTGTTAACTTGTCCCACATCGTTTATAAGTGTGGGCAAGTCGGCCATCTCTTTGTATATATATGTATCCACCCCTTGTACTTATTTGAGATACACAAGAAAGCAATAAGACAAAGTCATTAGACATACTCTAAACCCTAGCAGCCTACTTCTCTCTCTTTCTAACCTAGTTCCTGTCGAGCTAAACCTCTATCAGACTCGAGTTTCACAACATGTTACCAGCACGATCCTGCTCTGAAACCAACCACCTCGAGTCCTAGTTCGAAGCTCAGCCAGCCGGCACAACCCCTACACCATCCGAACCATCACTCGGCGAATCTCTCTCTCTCTCTCTTAAATCTAATCGATTGTTCTTCATATAAATCTAAGAACTAATCCTTGTATCTTTTCTTTGATTGATTGTTTAAGGTTCCCAAGAGGAAACCCAAGGAGAAAATCGATCAAGGATTAAGGTATGTCATCTAATCCATGTTGAGGTTAATCGATTTTGTTTAGAATTGTTGCTAGGATTGCTTCGGTTTGGTTTTTGATTTTCGGCATAGATAAGAATCATTAGGTTGCTAGATTCATTGCTTGACGGCTAGAAATCGAAAGTACCAAAACCCTAATAGAAAAAGGAAAACCTAGATCATTTCAATTTAGGAAAACCTAACCTAAAAGGAAAACCCTAATCCAAAAAGGAAAACCTAAATCAATCTGATTTAGGAAACCTAATCTGAAAAGGAAAACCTAATTATAAAAGGAAAACCTAATCAGAAAAGGAAACTTTCCTAAATTAGAAACTTACCTAAACTTACCCGAACTTACCCAAATTAGAAACTTTCCCAAAATGGAAACTTCCCAGAAATGGAAACTTTCCTAAAATGGAAACTTACCTAAAATACCTAAACTTACCTACCCAAACTTTCCTAAAAAGGAAACTTTTCAGAAAAGGAAACTTTTCAGAAAAGGAAACTTTCCAGAAAAGGAAACTTTCCTAAAAAAAAGAAACTCGTCAAAAATGGAAACTTTCCAAATTTCTAGAAATATAAGATCTAAGTCTTAAACCCCTAGATTAGTTAAAGAAAGTTTGTTTTTATACTTTGGTCGATGATACTAGACCTATTGGTCGATGATGCTAGACCCATGGTCGAGGATGCTAGACCATGAACCGCGAATGGTCAGTGGTACGTACCGTGCAGTACGGACGGGTCACGAACGCAGATGAAAGACAGGCACGGCCAGTCACGTACCATAAGGTACGAACCCGCGGTAACCCATGCGAACCACGACCCGCGATTAAAATATGAACCGCAGATGGTACATACCATGCGGTACGGACGGACCACGAATGCGGATGATAGACGGTACGTACCATGCGATACGACTGATCACGTACCATTCAGTACGAACCCGCAGTAGTACGTACGAACCACAAACCGCGGTCATACCACGACCACAGACGGTCGATCACCCGCACCATGCGGATAGACCAAGGTCCATTTGGGTCGATGATGCCTACCCTCAGGCACGGCTAGACCATTGATCCGCAACGATCGAGGATGCGTACCATGTACGTCTAGATCGCGGATGGTCGATGACCCGTACCAGCACGTATGGATAGACCACGAACCACATAGGTCGATGAAACGTACCACGACGTACAGCCAGACCGTGTACTTGTCCAATCGATTTTCAAACTGATTTTCACTACGATTTTAAATGGACAAGAGATGTGGTATAATAAGACCTAAGCAATCTGAAACTCATTTTCAGATGCCAAACATCACAAACTTGGACTTTGCACCCCTCAATGTCAAAGGTGACAATTACCTGCAATGGGCATTAGATGTTGAGATATCTCTCGGAGCCAAAGGCCTAGAGCATTGCATCATTGATGATAGCAATGCCAGCAAAAGAGAAAACTCAATAGCCCTTATGCACATCCGACATCACATAGAGGAAAGCTTGAAAGCTCAATACCTCACAGTGAATGATCCATATGAACTATGGAAAGAATTCAAGATGAGATATGATCATCAGAGGACCCTGGTTCATCCAGCGGCCACCTATGAGTGGATACTCCTTAGGATTCAGGACTTCAAGTCCGTGAACAAATACAACTCAGCCTTGTTCCGAATAGTCTCACAACTGAGGCTATGTGGCGAGATTGTAACTGATACGCAGCTCCTTGAAAAGACATTCCAGACAATGTCCTCAAGCAACATGTTGCTCCAGCAACAGTATATACAAAAAGGTTTTAAGACCTATAGTGAACTCATTCACTGTCTGTTGCTTGCTGAACAAAACAATGAGCTGCTCCTGAAGAACAGTGAGCTTAGACCCCCAGGTACTAAGCCTATCCCAGAGGCACATAATGCCGAGCCTATGGATGATACAGAGGCAAACCATGTCCATTATGACCAAAAGGGTCGCAGTTCCTCATATGGGCGAGGACGCGGCCGCGTAAGTCAAACGCGAGGACGTGGACGTGGTAGCCATAACAAAGGGCGTGCTACCCCTTATGATCGTCCAAACCAGTCCAATCATGGACATGGTAAAAGCAAAGGCACTGAGATATCTTCAAGGATTCAGAATCCTAGAACCTCACCTTGCCATAGATGCGGGATGTCAAACCATTGGGCAAAGAATTGCCGAACCCATAAGCATCTGGTCGACCTCTATCAAGAGAGTCTCAAAGGCAAGAATCCAGAAGCTCATATGATGTATCAGGATGATGAGGGTGACTTTGATCACAACCAAGATGACCTTATGGGTCACGAAGTTGATCATAGCAAAGACGATCCCATGGATCATAAAATTTCAGATATACTGAAATGATAAACCAAGTAGAATAAAGTGATGTTTTGGTGTTTAGGCTCTTTATATTTCTAAGTATTTTATTTTATAAAGTGATTGATTAAATAACATAAGGATAGTCAATATTATCAGACCACAAAAGGCATTCACCCAAAGATCCATTGAGTTATATACCTCAGTATATATGGTTTCCACATTAAACCAATGGGCAAAGGAAACATCAGTTTCAGATTATAAAGCCTTATAAGAAAGTGGTCAATGACTATGCCTATATACTCTGATCTAAACTATGCTAAGGATCAGTATGATACGTCGAGCCAAAGAGCCATGGTAACCAGATTGGTATACCACACGAAATTACACTTAATGGCATGACCGGATTAGCCATCCGAGTCCAAACTTGATGCATAGAAAGTAAAGGCACAAAGAGTTATCCCATAAAATCTCACGTTGTGTAACATGTACACAAGGGAAACTCATCAGGCTTTATTGTCCTAAGCATCACGAAATTATAAGTATGTTCATGAGGGGGAGTGAGGACAAATCCCGTGGTCCATAAACACACTAAAATTTCGTGTACCATGCTATCAGTGGCCCAGAGTTTTAAATCTCTCGGTGGTACATCATCCACATCAAGCCTAATGCTTAAGGACATCATGAATATACATGTGCAAAGATGATATGCATCAGGCCATATAAGTGAGCATAGATATTCTCATCTCAGGTCAAGGGTCATAAACCAGACATATACCATCTTAAGGAAATCTGAGTATTCCACCACAGACATATGTGCTACTTAAGATGGAACCTCTGCAGAGGGTTGAGGATGAGAATATATGTTGGATGGGAGTACGACTTTCTCCCACGAATTATAAGGAACTTTGAGCCAAATATGGGTGATCAGATTAAGTGGCCAGGTTCACGGATTGCCTCAGTAATCCGTCCATCCAACATTAAAGGAGAAAGTTATAAGCTGGTAAAGAGAATGGTATCAACCATCAGTGTCGTGGCAAGCAAAGATAAGACGTCCAAAGCTAGTAAAACTAGATGCCAGACACATTGACCCTAAAGTAATACCAGCTTGCACCAAGAGAATTGTTGTCCTATAAGAGACACAATCAAGTTGCTACAGAGTCTATACAAGATAGACCAATATGTTCCATAACATAAAACCGGAAGGAAATAAAATGGTGCATGAAATTTCCCAAAGTCATAAATGGAAACCATTCCAGACATAGATATGGTCGACCATAATACAAGATACCATACAATGGAATTTGGGACGCCAAAATCCATGCTACTTAAGGTGATTTGGGACGCCAAAACACCAAAGTATTGAAGGTCATAAGATCACAATCTACTATGTCATGTCTGGAACACAATGGAACGCATAAAAGGGTATCGATACCAATGATTTAAGAATGCGCATATAAAGTAGCACTTGAATATAAAACCGAGGATCATCAACCCACATGAGAGTACTCATACTCATGAGATGCGTGGGGTTTTATAGGTTTAAAGAACCTATTGAAGCGATGGACGTATTGGCCATAGAACGCCATCAAACCAGTGAATGGGGTCGTGTGAGTAGAAAGAAAACCGTGAGACAAAAGGACATGGTCATGTGGTCTAAGACGTGCATGTTCCTGTTTACAGCATTTGAACATAGCTGATTACACAAGGTTACTCACAGAGACCAAGGAACATGTTATAACAGATATAAAATCTGTGGTGGATGCTACTACAATCAAAATGAAATGTCTGGAAAGAAGTGATGATGTAGTAAGCAGTATATTAATCACTGGATAAAAGTACTAAGGGTACCATAAGATGAGAAAAGAAACTCTCAAAGAACGACTTTGTTCCTTAGCCATCTAAGAACTGATACAACTGCAGCTGCATATGATAATTGGTGAATGAGTTCCACGAGGACCATCATTTATCAGTTCATATATATTCATTTCATGAATGAAATTCCTTGTGTTCACAAACCAACTTGAAAGAAAGTTGATCGATTTCAAAACGATACAAGTTATCGATTTGATTCTTAGACAAGTTATGGTCATAATATTTGGATCTTCAGATCCTGGTCTATATGGTTTATGGTTGTTTCTGAACTAAGAACATATTGAAAGAAATATGAAACGGTCATAAAGAATGATTCCATCCATATCGACCATAGCAGTCTATAAACGCTGCGGTCGAGACCATCGATATAAGGATGGCTGAACATACAGCCATGATCGATGGGTTAAGTTATACAGCCATGGTAAAGGGACATAAATCGAACTAAACATTTGTATAAAGACCAGTAAGGTCGAAAGCTGAGTGGAATCCCATAATGCCGACCATGGTGGCCATAAGGGCTGCGGTCGAGAGACAAAATTGCCATACCGACCAAACGGTCGACCATATGGCCGCAATAAAAGTTTATCCAAGGTCCCTACGAGCCAACTTATTTTCGGCCAGGGAAACCTCATGGACAACCATATGATCATATAAAACACATAATGATCAAGAATTGAATCATTATGGTCGTGGTTAAGAAAGAGGTCATGAAACACAAGACCCAACCACGAGTGGCCTGATCATGAGCCAAAGATACCATATAAGCTAACCATTGATAAAATGGATGACCAGATCTATACCAAATGGATATATTGATCATAACCATAGTCCAGCAGCATGCATACATCTATGCAATATAGCTGATGATGAAGAAAGGTAATGGTAGTGGTAACTTATACTTCCTTATTTATTTACATGGAACGAAAGGTTTAAAGTTTGTTTACACTAACCATACTAACCAACCCAAAGAAGGGAAGATTGGTTTTGCAGATGCAAATTTTTTATTTGATCATAAACAGGTTATGAGTCTACTCATGGAGGTACTGCAACCTCATGAAGGTCATTGAAACAAGCCAAGGCTGCAAGCAACTTCATCAAACCATTCAGAAGTATTGATCACAAATGATACAAGAGATTAACCCGGTCGATGAAGAAGAGTGATACGGTCGATGATGATCCAGCATAGATGGTCGATAGTGATTCACCAATGGAAGGAAGTTTCGACCATTATCCCTAAAGGCGATGCATAGTTCAACCAAAGGGATGATACAATCCGTGACTCATCATGGAGAGATAGAAATGAGAAGAGTGAAGAACCTTCAGTGATGTTCACTTCAGGGGGAATAATGCGGCTGTACTCTTTTTCCTGTCTATGGCTTCCCTTTTTACCACATTGGGTTTTGGGTTTACCATAGAAAGGTTTTAACGAGGCAGTATACCAAACGCATTGCGAGCTCTACACGGTTATGGCATTCAGGGGGAGTGTTATGAACCAGACGGTTCGGAAATGCACATAAGTGGGCTTATCTACTTGGTCTACACATAGACCAATCGGCCCATATGCATCACAGATGGGCCAGCCCATTTACTACTTATTCCAGCCGACATTTGGGCCTTGTTAACTTGTCCCACATCGTTTATAAGTGTGGGCAAGTCGGCCATCTCTTTGTATATATATGTATCCCCCCTTGTACTTATTTGAGATACACAAGAAAGCAATAAGACAAAGTCATTAGACATACTCTAAACCCAAGCCGACTACTTCTCTCTCTTTCTAACCTAGTTCCTGTCGAGCTAAACCTCTATCAGACTCGAGTTTCACAACATTGCTGCGATAAAAGAGATTTTTGGGAATCATATATTTTTTTTTAATAAATGTTAATTTGTATTCATCCAAAACGTCTTTACAGAAACTGCATCATTTGTAAGGCTAAAATGCAGAAGTTTTTGAACTATTTATATTTAATTCTATTTTGTACCAAACCACACTCTTAATCCTTCTTCCATCTTGATGTCTCTTTGGCGTAGAATAGTTGATAGTCTGTTTCTCACATTCTTATCAATGATTTTTAATAACAGAAGTGTGGGAGTGGTTTTTCTCCATGCCTTCTTCTATTCCTCTCCCTCCAAATTGAGTGAGCAGTCACCTGGAATGTGTATCTCAGCAGGAATAGTTTCACTCGAGTTAACCTTTGATCAAGTAAAAGCACTCCAATGTCTTCCAGTTTTCAGTGTATCTCGTTTGGAGCAGCCCTTTCATCAGTTTTTGCCAGACAAAACTCGAATATGAACAAGGAAAGAATAGGTGATTCCTTGTCTCCGCCTCCTGTTTACCCAGCACACATATTGGATCAATAGCAGCATTCCATTTCAACATCCTATCGCAAGTTTATAGTCTATCTTGCATTGCTGTCCAAACATGAAACGAGTATTTAGGTGTAGCATGTTTAAACCATACACCATTACTCCAGCTTTGCAGTACGTACTGTTTCCGAGTCATTTCCCAAGTGCTTTTAGATGAAAAGGAAGGCTTGTAACTATCTGGTTTGTGTTTCCATAAGGCAATATCTGTTGCTTGTAGGTTACCAGATTATAGCTTCTCAATTTCCTCCTCTACTTTATTCAGAATCACCATGCGATGATATCTTCTTCTATGACTCAAGATAGCCTCAGCCACTGTTGCTTTATCTGGTATACCCATATCTATATAGCTCCTTGTTCCCGGCCGATATTTCAAACACCCCATACTACTCCAGTGATCATACCAGAATGAAGTAGCTTCACCATTCTTGATACTTACCTGATGAAAATCCCTTGCAACATCGATAGTTTTAAGAATTTTCCTCCACATCAAGGATTCTTCTGTTGAGCTCTCTTTAATTGACCAAAACGATCCTTTTCTGATTAAGTAAATCTGAATCCATTTCACCCATAGAGATTTCTGACCAGAGAGTATTCTCCAAACCAGTTTTGAGACATGATACTTCATTCACTTCCTTTAAAGATCTTATTCCCAATCCACCTTCTTCTTTCTTTTTACACACTTCCATCCATCCAACTTTTGACTTCCTTGTATTTAGTTCAGGACCAAACCATAGGAAGGCTTCACATAACTTTTCTATCTCATTCAGACACTGTCTGGGCAGTCGAAAAGCTGTTAGCCAAAAGTTTGTCAAGCTCATTATGACAGACTTAATTAGCTGAAGTCTACCTGCATATGACAGAAATCTTCCGTTCCAATTACACATTTTTGTTCTGACCTTCTCATCAATGGCAGATAATTTGCTGCTGTCATCTTCTTTGTAAGCAGAGACAAGCCTAAATATCGTACTGGAAGTTGACCAGCTGCAAACGGAATGTTTTCAAGAATTACCTTCTGAGTTTCCAAGCTGATCCCAGCCATGTATAGAGTAGATTTCTCCAAACTTATTTGCAATCTAGAAAGCTTTACAAACTTTTCAAAGACCAGTAATACTTCTTCTACTGACCTCTTCTGCCCATCTGTAAATACCATTATGTCGTCAGCAAAACATAAATGTGTCACTGAAGCATTTTTGCATCTCGGACGGTATCCAATCCGTCTCTCTGCTGCTGCTTTGTCCAACAAATTAGACAGTACATTCATGCAGATTACAAACAATGAAGGAGATAATGCACAACCTTTTCTCAGACCTCTCTTGCTGTTGAAGTAATCCGCAAGTTCCCCATTGACTTGGACAGAGAATGAAGCCATTGATATACACAATCGGATCCATTGGATATACTTATTTGGAAATCCTAATGCTTCCAGAGTCGCTAAGAGGAAAGGCCACTGCACCGAGTCAAAAGCTTTCGAGATGTCTATCTTCATAGCACATCTTGGAGATAAGTCAGCCTTGTGATAATCCTTCACTAATTCAGAATCTAACAAAAGGTTTTTATCAACAACCCATCCTTGACAAACGCAGATTGGTTAGCTGAGATGAACTTGGGCATTATTCCTTTGAGACGATTAGCTAACAGATTTGATACCATTTTGGGGATATTGCATTGTATTATTATAGAATACTGTTTTAGAAATATCGAGTACAAAAGCGAATATGTTTAAATGTAAAAGTATACGAGTATGCGTATACATACCCACACCTGTAATAACCCCTAATATAGGGTATCAAGTCAACACAAGTCAACGGACTCAGATCAAGCCATACTTTGAAGCAGAGCTATTAGAAAACATGAATAGAGATTCAGTCGAAGCATTTTGAAGAATGGTCAAGTAGAAACAAAAGTTGGTCGAGGAGACAAAACTGAAGCTTCGAAACGGCCAAGGTCGAGCATGGTGAAATTTCAAAATATGCAAATCAAGTAAGCCTTTTGTCTCAATTATAATTATGGGTTAAAATAATATTTTTGGTCGAATCATAATGAAGTTGGAACGAGCCAAAGTGAAGATAGTCCAGAGGAAGGCAGTTTTGGCCGATATGGTCGAAATGACCTAGCTAAGGACAATGGAAGGCCAAAATGAGTTGTGAAAATATGGGAAAGGAGTTCAAAGGAGTGTTTTCTACATTTCCTAAACTTTTGGAGATGGTCAACTCAGAAGTTAAAGTCAACCAAAGTCAAAGGAGAGAGAATGAACCCTAGGGTCCATACAACCCATCCGATCAACCAATAGGAGCATGCAACGTGGAGGGGACCAACTTCCTTCAATACTGAAAATGGTGTGGAATAAATAAAGGTATATTATGGTGAAGAAATCAGGGGCAAAAGACATCTAGAGAGCAAGAAGACATGAAGATACTATTTGTCCCCAAAATGAGCTACATTTGGTAATGGAAGCTATAAGCTGAACTAGAGCTTTATACATAAAACCCACGACATCTAAGCTTAATTTAGGACCCAAGGTAAGTATTGGATTGGGATGGAGCACAAGGAAAACAGACGTGAAGATTGAAGACCCAAAGGAGGCAAAATGGGCCATTTTGGTGGTTTGGTCAAGAAGGAAGAAAGCTATGGAAGCATGTCAGGCACGAAAAGGACCATTCATTGGTTCTTCTACTACACCTTTTGGTCTACATGAACAGGGGATACAAGCCTAAGGAATAGGATTCATATGTGTTGAGCTTAAAGGCCACTTTGGAGCAAAAAAATGATGAGGTGGAAACCACACTTGGAGATCAAGTTTCGTACTGAATTTTGGTACATTTAACTTGAAGGGAAAGTTGGTTTATATTCTAGAAGTTGGCACGAAAAGGAGTTGATTCAGTGTACTTACTTGCATGCATGCATTTGGAGAGGTTTTTGGTGACAACTGTAAGTACACATGTCAAGTGTTCCCACCCCAATCTTTGGCTATAAATAGGATCCTCAGGATTCATTTTAGAAGTTCAGAATCCCCTTGTTCTTTCTCTCTCAGTCGATCTTGTGGTTTGTTCTTGAGAGAGAAAGCGACCAAAACAGATAAAATTTTCTAAGTGAGTAAGGTGAGTGTAGGAGGCCTTTCCGTGTGTTGATCCTTAGTCTAGGATCTGTTGTGCTTTCTAGGAGAGGTGGTAAGGCTTTAGATTGGCGTTAGACTGGGAGAAGCCCAATTCTCCAGTGGTGGAGTTACCTACTCTCCACGGCTCGTCACGTGAACTGGGTCACACCCATGGACGAGCGCTGCATGACGATGCAGCCTGGGTTATCTTGGGAGAAGCCCAATTCCCGGAGTGATGTTTTTGACCATGTGACTTTGGTGTTTGTGGTCGGGAATGTTCAGGGTGGAGGGTTAGTGCTCCGTGGTGGGAAGGGATTCCGGGGTGCGTGGCATGTGGCCCCATCCTTTGTGTGTTTTGTTTTTGTGTCTTTGAGTCTAGGATTGAGTCTAGATTGTCTTTGTGTGTCGTTAACTCTCGGGGGCGAGACTGGGGTAATAGAGTCATTGCATTGCATTTCATGTTTAGTTTATTGCATTGCATTTCATGTCTAGGTTGTTGCATTAGGATTTGCATGTTTATTCTCCCGCATTATTTGTTTGCATGCATATTTATTTGTGATTGTTTGTTTTGTGTTTGAGCATGGGCTGAAGGGGGAATTGTTTTTTTAGTTTAGGGAACTCACTGAGTAAAATTACTCAAGCCCTCTTCTACTATGCAGGTAACCTTAGAGGGTCGGGCGTTTTCGGGGTGCAGAGGAAGAGGCCAGCATAGTTTTCCGGTGTTGTATGCAAGGAGCAAGATGCTTATGTTTTCACTCGTTTTGTTTTTCATGGGTACCCGTTTAACTTGATATTTTCGTTGGTTGTATTTTGAGGACTTAGTCGAGTTCCCGACTTTGTAAAATAAATAAAATTATGTTTGTGTAATAAAATCCCCGTAGAACGCTGATATATAGTTTTGTCCGATATTAACACAACTCTCGACCAAGGTACGGGTTGGCAAGCCTTAGGCCGAGGTCGAGAGGGGCGGTATTGTGGTCGGACTTGTCAAGACTTTAGATTTGTTATGAAGTTTTGAGTGGACTGACTGTGGTACTCGCCAAACTGTAAAGCTTCCGGGTCGTTCCGAGGTAGTCCGGCCTAGGACGGTCTAGGGATGTTACAACACCCCTCCTATTAGAGAGAGGGACAGCTGAACTCGTCCTTGTTACCTATGTACCCCTTGCGGGGATCAAACCGTCTTGTAGTTCAATTTGTCGCCATGAGTATTTCACTCACTCGGCGGGGTCGCGTTGATCTTCTTGGCCGTGGTGACTGTTTCTGGATTGATGACTTCTTTCGGGTTTGTATCCTCCGGTTGGGGTAGAGCGTTGGGCTTGGAAGTTTGTTTGCTTTCTTTATCCGAATCTGTTGCTAGAGTTGATGATTAAGGACCATCTTTTTCTAAAGTTTTTTTAGCTGATGGCTAAGTTGTCTTTCCGCGTTTGGGTTTGGCGATGGTTGTGATTTGCCTCAGCTTCTTCTCTGCCAGAAAGCAAAGTCGCGACTGTTTTTGGCATCCCAAGATTGCTGCAGTTCCTTGCGGGGCTGGGAACTTGATGCCTCGGTGATATGTCGTTGGTACTACCTTCATGGAGTTAATCGAAGGCGTTCCAATAATCATGTTTTAGATTGCACGATGATCGACGACTAAGAAGTTGACAATTTTCGTGATTTCTTTGGCCATGACCGGGAGTCTAATCAATCCGAGAGTAATCAAAGTTGTGCCGGAGAAACCAGTCAGTGGTCTTGGTGTTGGTGTAACTTCATACAGGTCGTTGTTCATTCTTTTGAGGGTGTCGTGGAAGATAATGTCGATGGTGCTTCATGTTTCCATGAGGACTCTGGCGACTTTGAGATCCTTTATTACAAGATCGATCACAACTGGGTCGATGTGAGGTTTATCGATTTCGATGGTTTCATGTTCCTTGATGTAATCATGTCGTTCGGGACATCTATGGGTGGAGACCATTTAGTACTTGACTCGGCCTTTCATTGATAAAGTCACTTTATTGATGAGACAGTGTCGTGGTAGTACTGTAATCCTTCGATGATCATGTTTACTCTGCGAAGATTATTGTTGTTGCCTCTTTCATCAGGTTTTCTTCCGTGTTTCCCACTCTTGCCCGAGCGGTTCCAATGAGGAGTGTCTCTAGCTGGTGGGGTTTGGTCATTTTTCGACGGACGGTCGCTGTCTCAGATTAGATCTCTTATACCGGTTACTTCCAACATTTCTCATTCGAGTAGTTTTCCATTAGTCTTGTGCCGATAAATTTTCAGTTCATAGTGGAGTGCCCCTTAGTCTGGTGAGACTCCCAGAAGGTATTCTCGTCGTAGGTGGAATTTGGGTCCACGTGTTTCCCGACGTTCTTTCATATTCTTGTGGAGTTAATGGCATAGCTATGCGCTCGTTGCTTATCTTCCCCCTCGAGGTGGACGTACTTGTCATTACGAGAGATTTTATTTTTTTGGCCTCTACTCAGGTGCCGCGTCTTTTGAAGATGCTTTCGTGGGTTTATGTTTTTGCAATAGGACTTTCATCTCCTCTTCGATGATGATCTAGTATGTGGCCTTGGGCGAGAGTAGTACTAGGATGGGTGACCTCCCGGGAAGTCCTCGTGTTGCATCATTTTTTATTTTATTTTTCTTCGATCCAAAATATCTCTGAACTTCAAAAGCCCATAACTTTTGAACTGTGAGGAACTACGTCTCCTACAGCAGCTTTTCGGAAACGCCACAAAACCATCAGTGGCACTGATAAGGCCTGATCATTTTTGGACCCGAACTCAACCGTTTTGAGCCTCAAACTTGCTGTGGAACGTTTTAGGCCATAAAAGAGTGGTGATCCGGTCTTTATATGTTTTGTCGTCGTGTTTTCAATCAATATCCACTCACTTTTGTAAAGTAGAATTGCCAACGAATCATGCGGGTGCCACGCAAATTCACCTGAGTTTTCCAAATTGAAGATTATAGGATTTAGGGTTTAAGGAAACGCCACAAAACCATCAGTTGCAGTGATATGGCCTGGCCATTTTTTTACCCGAATTCAACCGTTTTGAGCCTCAAACAGGCAGTGGAACATTTTGAGCATTAAAATATTTGCGAACCGGTCTTTATGCGTTTTGTTGTCGTGTTTACGATCAATATCCACGAACTTTTACAAAGTAAAATTCCAACGAATCATACGGTCCCACACAAATTCACCTGAATTTTCCGAATTGAAGGATATAAGGAATCGTAAAGTAGAAATGCCAACTAATCATGCGGGTCCCAAGAAATTCACCCAAATTTTCCAAACTGAAGGATATAAGGTATCACGAGACATATACTAACGGGTGATATTATACTAGCACTAATGCACCAGATCCTATCAGAACTCCGCATTTAAGTGTGCTTGCGTAAGTGTTCTTTCAGTTAGGGTTTCGACCTGCTTAACGAGAGATCCCATGAGCTTATCCTGCTCTTCCTCCCTTTTTGCATAGGCAGAGATCAGTATCTTCATCTCCTCGACTGCCGCGGTGTTGGGCTCAGCGTTAACCACGGGAGTGTTGGTCGCAGGAATGTTGTCAACATTATCGTGGCTTATGTCGTTGTGAGGTTGTTGGTTATTTGATTGTCAGTTGAAATGTTTGATTGGACGTTCTTTGGTTGCGAGAAAGATTGATCCATAAGTCCCCTCCTTCTAGTGCCAAGCTGTGGGAACAAAAATTCACACCGTCGATTTCCGTAAACTTAGGAAGTTAAGCAACCCTAACTTTCCCAGGAGATCCCGGACAATCTTCTTTAAACCAAATGCCACACAACCAAACAAATTTAAGAAATGATTGACAATAGAATATGATAAGAAAATTCCGAAAGAAAAAGAGAGCAAAGAGGTTCTTATTCCGTAATTGCGTAAGAGCTTTCTTACAAAAAGGTAACATTCCTTGGCTACAAAATATGTTGGCAAGATCCTTAGTTCAAGCAACCTGACTATGAAAAAGCTAATTGAAACGCTTCTAGACAACAAAACGAAAGTAATTGTCTATGGCTCTAAGTTTGCTGTGAATGCTAAAAAAAGTTCTTGATTTTTCGTCTTGTCTTCTCTTATATACTCCTTTTCAAGGTGGTTTTGTTTTTCCCTTCTTGCCACTGGCCGAGTTTATCACTTCAAGAATATTCCTTTACACCGTCATAACATTACCGGGCCTTGATGAGGACATTCAAACTGACCCGAAACCAGATCGAACAGAATCTGACATCCAAGACATGATCACTAAGATGTCCCTACCAGAAGCTGCCCAAGAAGTGTCCATGCCTATTGTGTTCAAGGGACCTATGACTAGACAAAAAGCTAAGATACTTCTGTATAAGTTTAATGAGAGCATGATGCTTGCCTTTGATCAATTTCGGGATAATCCAACTGAGGTTAAGCCAACAGGTGAACAAGCTGATCAAGATCCAAGTATCAAGAATGATGGACCAAATGAGAAGACTAAGACCCCAAGTGAAGACCTTTGGCCATTCATTCCGGATCAAACCCACAACGACTTGCTGATCATCATCATTGAGGATCAGCACGTGTAGCATGCATTTTGGACCAATCAAACCGACCCAAAGGTAAGAAGGTAAGCATTTAAATTCACATTTCTAACGGTTTGATTGTTTTGCAGCTTTGTTCCATTTTTTTCTTTTTTTTTTGAATTTTATTCCCAAACTTTCTTAGTTGGCTTGCACGCCTATTAGGGTTTTCTTTTAGTCCAAAACTTTGTACTATTTGCTTCAAAGACCCTAGATGGCACAACGGTAATGGACATCTATATAAGTCCCCTATAAACCGTTTGTACTTTTTTACGCATGATGTAAAACTAAAACTTTTCCTAGTGAAAACCCTAAGAGCTCTAGCAAGAACTCGCCTCCCTTCTCTTACCTTCTGAGACCAGAACCTCCACGGTTAAGAGGCTTGTGTTGTATCACGAGACTTCCATCCCTTGTGTGGTGCACTTAGTTTCCATCAAGCTACTTGTTACTCGGATTCTTTCGACGATTAGATCTTCCCAAACGGATCACCCCTTGTGTAGATCGACTCCATCTCTGATGCTGAAGTTCCTTCAGCATCAGTTCGTATATATCTTGTCTCTTTTTATCTGCATTCGGTTTTAGTTTCATTTCTTAATTTCCATTGGTAAATCAAAAAACAAAAAACAATAGGAATCGTTTGTTCTTGTTTCATTTTGTTTCTGTTTGCATCCTTAAAACATAATAGATAAAAGAATTCTCCATCCTTGTTTCGTTTAGAAGTTACATCCTTTGATAAGCTATTAGCCGCATCTCATTGTGAACCATAGTCGATCGTTGTCCATTGTTATTTGCATTTAGTTGATAAGTTAAAAAAAAAAGAGTCTGTTCATCTTTAGTTCATCCTTCTTGTTGAGTTTTGTGTTTTAGATTATTTGACAACCTTATTCACCAAGCTGCATTAACCCAAAGTTTCCTTATCGGGTCGGCCGCATCGACCGAGTTTCCGTAGTTGGTCGATATTTTGAAAAGTTTCCTTTGTTTTTGATTCGGCCATATCATTCCTTCTTTATTTCGTTTCCTGAAATATTCTATTCTTAATACTTGATTACTATTAAGTTGTTTAAAAAAACACATAGCATTCAAATTTTATTTACTTATCTTTTATGTCTTATTTTCTAAAGGATCTAAGCACACCTTTTCGTTTCTTGCTAGGTATTGTCTGTATGGAAGCTATGGGCGATGCGTACAATCATCCATGATGCAAGCTATCCACGACCTACAAGATGAGATGAGAAATGTTAGGCAAGACATCAGCACGGTCCGACAGGACTTGGGCGATAGGCTTACCCAGATCGACAAACGACCAGCTCCTAGGCCCACCCGGCGAGTTGACTTAGGGACGGCTCAAAATAACCCTTTCCAAACCGGAGCACCCCCACGGAGGACTGGAGTTCATATCCATGACAACCCCGACCTTAGTACCAGGGACCAACGCCAAGAAGATGACCCCGGACCACATCCTCAACCAAACCAAAGGAGACATGAGGCTCCAGAAGACCATGGAGAAGAAGAAGACGAGGATAACAACCCACCTCCACGAGCACGGCTTACTCATGCCCCCTACCAGAATCACATCAATTTAGAGGCACTTTCCTTTGCTGGAAATGTGGAACCGGAGGCTTACCTTTATAGGGAGAAGAGGATGGATCATACCAATGAGTACTACAACTATCCGGGTCCCAAGAGAGTAGCCCTAGCTGTGGCTCAACTAACCGACAATGCCCTGATATGGTGGGACAGAGTCACCACAGACCGGAGGAGGAACCAACTGAGGCCACTTGAGTCTTGGATAGACATGAAGGATCTAATACGCCAACGGTTTGTCCCACAACACTTCCACATAGACTTACAAAGGCGTTCCAGGACCCTTAGAAAAGGGACTAAGTCGGTGGAAGAATACTATGAAGAGTTTGAACATTTAAGGAACCTTCTTGGACTTAATGAGGATGAAGAATCCATTATGGCTCAGTTTTTGAATGGGCTAAATGACCGGATCAGTAGCAAGGTGGAAAGGCAGAACTACATAGACTTGAAAGATCTATTTCACCTAGCCATTCAGGCCGAGCAACACATCAAGAAGAAGTCCACTAGGAGTAAACCAAAAACTGCTTGGGGTTCAAGTAACAACTCCCACAACTGGCCAAAGTCAGTGGATAAGGGCAAGGGGATTGACATGGGCAATCACCCGACCTACTGAGCCCAACAAAGACACCAGGACAGAACCTGGTAGGAGTGCTAACCACCAACGTTCCAGAGACATCACTTGTTTCAAATTCAAAGGCCGAGGGCATATGGCAAGGGAGTGTCCAAAACAGAGGGCCATGTTGCTCACCGATGAAGGATATGAGTCCCATGATGAAGATGATCCAATGTTCCATGAAGAATTTGGTGAAATTGAGTATCCGGATGTGGGAGAAAGCTTGATGATCAGGCGAGTACTTAGTGTCCAAGTGCAACCGGCTGAGACCATCCAAAGGGAGAACATATTCCACATCCGATGTACCATCCGTGGAAATTTATGTAACCTAATCGTTGATGGTGGGTCTTGCACTAATGCAGCTTGTGCATACATGGTAGATAAACTTGGCCTAGAGAATACTAAGCATTCTCATCCGTATAGACTAAGGTGGCTCGATGATAAGGTTGAACTTCAAATTAAAGAACAAGTGACCATTCCATTTAGCATTGGTAAGTACCAAGAAGAAGTAGTTTGTGATGTAGTACCCATGCAAGCCGGACATGTTCTCTGAGGTAGACCGTGGCAATGGGATAGAGAAACTAAGCATAATGGTTGATCTATTATGTACACTTTCATGCATGATAAGTGTAAGATTAGCTTAGCACCTCTCACACCAGCACAAGTCCACGAATTACACTTGCAAATGGTTAAGGAAAAAGAGAAATCTGTCAAGTCTAACTTTCTTATTAGGCCTAGCTATATCTGGAAGGCTGCTGCTACCAAACACACAATGCTACTAATGATCTTTAAGAAGCTTTTGAGTGTAGGTCCTGATGAATTGACACTTCATCCCGAAGTCACTAAACTTCTTGACAGGTTCAAGGATGTGTTTACAGAGGAGATCCCATAAGGATTACCACCACTTAGGGGCATAGAGCACCAAATAAATTTTATACCCGGAGCTGCCTTGCCAAACAAACCAGCCTATAGGGTAAACCTGAAGGAAACCAAGGAGTTAGAAAGGCAAGTCCAAGACCCATTAGATAAGGGATATGTTAGGAAAAGTGTAACGACCCGCTCCCGAAGTATATTTATTTATTAAAGATTCAGATCAAGGAGAGGTTTCTTTCTAAGAGAGCAAAATATTTCTAAGCGTTGGAACACTTGTATTAGTCAAGAATGGAATAAGAACTCAATTTTTGTCTTAGTATCGAATTACCCTTGCTAACTAAGTATTATTAACTAAGACTAAATGGCGATAACTAATCATAAAATAATCGGAGTATAGGCAAGGTATCGAGTGACCGTAGAGCCAATTAAGAAAGTTTGTTCCTTCGAGAATGTGGGTTCCAAGTAAGGAAAATTGACTAGTCATTATTGACGGGATTATACGAAAGGAAGGTCGGGTTGGAGGGAGTCATATATGGAAATAATTATAGATCGGTCAAGCCTTTAAGGGAAAGTTTCGACCGAGCCGATTAAGGAAACTGCACATAATTCTCGGCTTGGTGAGCAAGTCCGAGGGTATTATAAAAGGGACCTCCAGTTCTTAGTTTTGGACAGCTCAAATCAAGTCCTAGAGAGAGGTCAGAGCAAGAACACAGTTCAAGAGAGAGAGTTTGGAAAGTGAGGATCGAGCAAGGAGGACCGTAGGAAACTTCGCCGGAAAACGCAGCTGAGTTCAGAGTCATTGATCTTTCGAGATCAATTCAGGTGAGGATATGATTCTTGACAGTCCAATAAAGATTGTTTTGCCTAGTTTGATTCCTTCGGATCAAATTGTTCTTGGATAGAATTCGTTTTTGGTAAGTTCGTTCATAATGTTCTTAGGAAAAATATATGGAAATTGTTTATGGAAAGTTCCTTCTTCGTTCTTCGAGATAGTTCTCAATGATAGAAGAACGTTAATACATTCATAGGATATTTTCAGATTGATTGCATGAAATGATGTTATGTTTTATTGAGATGTTTACGTGAAATACTTAGATTTGATCCGACAAGAATTGATATGTTAGAGTGAAAATGTTATAGAAACAGAGTGAGAATTGAAGTAATTTAAGGAAATTACGGGATTAGAAGAACGCGATTAAGTTAAGGAAATTATGTTTTGGCTTTGGCCGTTATGGACCTTTCGGGTCGCAGGTTGGCTTCGACCGCAGGTTTGGCTACGGCTGTAATGGACCGACGGGTCGCAGGTTTGGCTTCGGCTGCAGGTACGGGTATGGCCACAGGTACGGCTACGGCCGCAGGTACAACTAAGGCCGCCGGTATGGCTACGGTCGCAGGTACGGCTACGACTGCAGGTTGGCTACGACCATAGGTTGGCTTCGGCCAAAGGTTTGGCTACAGCCAAAGTCTGATGGACCTTCGGGTCGAAATGTTAGGAAATGTTAAAGTAAATGAATGATAGAAAAGGATGTTAGGTTGTTTGTTTGGATGCATGAAAATGGATAAGTAATAGGAAAAATGGATAAGTAGGAAATGATGGAAACTGAATGCTAAGTTGATAGAATGGGACTGCTAGGTTGTTTGGTTGGAATGGGGAATTTGATTGATTGATTATTCGACTGTAGTGGGCGGTATTTGCATCCCGACTGAGTATTTGTGTATGCTCATGCCTCCTTTTATGATGCAAGTGACGAGTAGTTGTTTGGACCGGAGCGCGGGACGGTGCAGACCATTTACGAATCTTATTTCATACGATTATGATATATTGACTTGAATTTATTATTAAAACTGCAGTATTTACTTATGTTACTTAATGAAAGATTTCCAAATAATTTTAACTTAGAATTTCTCTTACGACTTCGCAAAGATTTCCGGGTTGGGGTGTTTTAATTAGGTATCAGAGAAGGGTATGCCTGCCAGTTCTGTCTGGGCTGGCTGCTTTTCGAAAACTAGATTTCTGGGTAAGGGCGGAAAGAAACCGATGGTCGATGTCTCGCGCGAAGGATGTGTGGTATGATGTTCTAGGGTATATCTTAATATGTGTTTATGATTGGGATTGCTTAGAAAATGGTTAAGCAAAATTGTGTTTGATAGTTTCAAGAAGTTAATGAAAACTAACTTATGTCTTGTTAAAGATGAAAAAGTGTTGTCGATCGGGTTTTTCATAAAGTAGGCAATGAGGGTATCGGGTTTGTTCGGTCAGCAGGAGTATATGTTAAGTCTGGTGCGATGGATCAAGATAGGTCCGCTTTAGTGAGGGAGTGGATACGATGGTAGGAAGTACGAAGCAATAGGCGATTTGGATTGTTGGTTGAGTGACTGGAAAGCTAGGATTGTGAAAGTTGCTAAGTAAATTCCTGAGAATGAAGGAAGTTAATGTCTCATGGAATTATGAAGTGTTGGATGTTTGTGGGTGGTGTAGCACACTTCCTGGAAGCTTAATGGGTTGATGAAAGTGCAACAAGAACGCGTGTGTGGTTAGTAGAACGTGGTACTAGGGGTTCACAAGGTGAACGTAAGGATGGAGTTAATCCGCTCGTTAGTGGTGTGGTGGTAAGATGAATCGTGGTGTGTGTCGTCAGGGTACTGGTGGATGCTTCAAGTATGGAAGTATGGATCATCAAATCCGGGACTGTCCTAATGAAGGCGCAGGGAATGGCTACCGTTGTGGTGTTGCTGGACATCTGGCTCGGGACTGCAGGGCACCAGCGAATGCGCAACAAGCTCGTACGCATGGTGAACGTGCAGGAAGGGGATCAGCAACCACCAGCTAAGAGACAGAATGTAGCACCAAGGGTGCATATTCTGGGCGTGGAGAATGAGGCAAACCCAATCGATTGAATTGTTAGTATAAGGAGAACTGAAACCCACACTTTGTTTGACTCCGGGGCGTCATATTCATTTGTGCGTCCTGAATTGGTTGCGTGTTGGGCGTCTAAGAACGGTCTCGAAGAAAGCATCAGGATGGTTCATGCGGCGGGTGGTGCGATACCGAAGTCGCATGCTATTTATCGAGATGTGTCAATTGTAGTAGGCGATGTGGACATGTCTGGTAATCTGATCGTGCTACCAATAAGGGGTATGCAGCAATTCTTGGGATGTACAGGCTAGAATAATATCTAGCTAAGTTGGACTATGAGAAATGTCGAGTCACCTTTACTCGGAAAGAAAGGAAGCTGGTGTTTCAAGGGAAGAAGAAGGAGACTTGAATTCCAGTTATATCGGCATTAAGAGCTGAATGGATGTCGAGGAAGGATGTGAGTCATTCATAGCAAAGATCACCGTTGCTGGTGCGGATCAGGAAGTGTTGTTGTATGAAATTCTGGTTGTACAATAATTTGAAGATATGTTCTAAAAGCTCATCGGAGTACCGCCAGCACGGGACGAACCAATTACGATAGAGTTGGAGTCTGGAACTACTCCTATTTCCGAAGCCCCTTACCGTATGGCTCCAACTGAAATGGCAGAGTTGAAAAAAAAACAACTGGAGGAATTGATCGAGAAGGGATTTATTAGGCCGAGAAGCTCACCGTGGAGTGCACCGGTATTGTTCGTCAAAAAGAAGGATGGTAGTTTCGGATTGTACATTGATTATCAAGGGTTGAACCAAGTGACAATAAAGAATAAGTACCCTTTACCTCGAATGGATGAGTTATTGGATCAGCTCAAGGGAGAATTGTGGTTCTCGAAGATTGACTTCGGATCGGGTTATCATCAAATCCTATTGCAGAAGAAGACAATAGAAAGACTGCATTCAGGACAAGGTATGGCGACTTCGAATTCGTGGTTATGCCATTCGGGTTGACAAATGATCCAGCGGCGTTTATGAAGCTGATGAATGGAGTGGTCCATAAGTTCTTGGATGAGTTTTTAATCATCTTTATTGACGACATTTTGCTGTTCTCGAAAAGTCCAGTGGAACACGAGGGACATCTCATGGTGGTGACGGAGAACCTGAGAGAGCAGAATCTGTTTGCTAATCTAAGCAAGTGCAGTTTTTGGCAAAGGCAGATTGGGTTCTTAGGCCATGTGGTCTCTGAAGACTTAGTTGCAGTGGATCCCGAAAAGGTTGCGGCCATCACAAATTGCCCGAGGACGGGAACTCCCACAGAAATCAGGATTTTCTAGGGGTTAGCAGGTTATTATCGTCGGTTTGTGAAGGGCTTTGCAAGCTTAGCTAAGCCATTGACTCGGCTGACGGGCAAGGGTGTGAAGTACAAGTGGACTGAAGAATGCGCGGATAGCATTACGAGCTTTAACAACCCGCTCCCGAAGTATTTTTAATTGTTAAAGATTAAGATCAAGGAGAGGTTTCTTTGTAAGAGAGCAAAATATTTCTAAGTATTGGAACACTTGTATTCGTCAAGAATGGAATAAGAACTCGATTTTTCTCTAAGTATCGAATTATCCTTGCTAACTAAGTATTATTAACTAAGACTAAATGGCGATAACTAATCATAAAACGATCGGACTATAAGCAAGGTATCGAGGGACCGTGGAGCCAGGTAAGGAAAGTTTGGTCCTTCGAGAATGTGGTTCCAAGTAAGGCAAGTTGACTAGTCATTATTGACGGGATTATACGAAAGGAAGGTCGGTTTGGCAGGAGTCATATAAGGAAATAATTGTAGATCGGTCAAGCCTTTAAGGGCAAGTTTCAACCAAGCCGATTAAGGAAACTGCACTTAATTCTTGGCGAGGTGAACAAGTCTAAGGGTATTATAAAAGGGACCTCCAGCTCTTAGTTTTGGACAGCTCAAGCAAGTTCTAGAGAGAGGACAGAGCAAGAACGCCGTTCTATTAGAGAGTTTGGAAAGAGAAGATCGAGCAAGGAGGACCATAGGAACCTTCGCCGGAAAACGCAGCTGAGCTCAGAGTCATCGATCTTTTAGGATAAATTCAGGTGAGGATGTGATTCGTGACAGTCCAATAAAGATTGTTTTGCCTAGTTTGATTCCTTAGGATCGAATTGTTCTTGGATAGAATTCGTTTATGGTAAGTTCATTCATAATGTTCTTATGAAAAATTTGTGATGGAAATTGTAAAGTTTTCTTCTTCGTTCTTCGAGATAGTTTTCAATGATCGAAGAAATTCATACATTCATAGGATATTTCATGATAGATTGCGTGGAAGGATGTTATGTTTTATTGAGATGTTTACGTGAAATACATAAATTTTATCTGACAAGAATTGAAATGTTAATAGAAAATGTTATAGAAACAAAGTGAGAATTGAAGTAATTTAAGGAAAGTACGGGATTAGAAGAACGTGATTAAGTTAAGGAAATTATGTTTTGGCTTCGGCCGTGTATGTTGGCTTCGGCCGTTATGGACCTTCGGGTCGCGGGTTGGCTTCTTCCACAGGTTTGGCTACGGCCGTGACGGACCGACGGGTCGCAGGTTTGGCTTCGACCGCAGGTACGGCTATGGAAGCAGGTACGGCTACGGCCGCAGGTACGGCTATGGCTGCTTGTACGGCTACGGCCGCAGGTTGGCTACGGCCATAGGTTGGCTTCGGCCAAAGGTTTGGCTACGACCAAAGTCTGTTGGACCTTTGGGTTGGAATGTTAGGAAATGTTAAAGTAAAGGAATGATAGAACCGGATGTTAGGTTGTTTGTTTTGATGCATGAATATGGATAAGTAATATGAAAAAATGGCTAAGTAAGAATGATGGAAAACTGAATGCTAAGTTGATAGAATGGGACTGCTAGGTTGTTAGGTTCGAATGGGGAATTTGATTGATTGATTATTGACTGTAGTGGGCGGTATAGAGCGTCCTCACTGAGTACTTTTTTATGCTCATGCATCCTTTTGTTATGCAGGTGACGAGTAGTTGTTTGGACCAGAGCGCGGAACGATGAAGACCATCGGGACGGGGTATTCAGTGTTGGGATTCTTATGGGATTTTGATGGTAATTTTTACGAACCTTATTTCATACTATTATGATATATTGACTCAGATTTATTATTAAAACTGCAGTATTTACTTATGTTACTAAATGAAAGATTTCCAAATTATTTTTACTTAGAATTTCTCTTACAACTTCGCAAAGATTTGCGGGTTGGGGTGTTTTAGAAAGCCTTAGTCCTTGTGGTGTACCAGTATTGTTAGTACCCAATAAGGATGGGACATGGAGAACGTGTGTAGACTGCCGAGCCATAAACAACATCACCATTATGTTTAGACACCCCATACCACGCGTTGATGACATGTTAGATGAGTTACGTGGAGCCACATAATTCTACAAGATAGACCTTAAGAGTGGGTACCACCAGGTTAGAATGAAAGAAGGTGATGAGTGGAAGACTGCCTTCAAGACCAAGCAAGGTCTTTATGAGTGGTTAGTGATGCCATTTGGACTCACCAATGCCCCCATCACCTTCATGTGCCTCATGAACCATGTTCTTAGACCCTACATCAGTAAGTTTGTTGTGGTCTACTTTGATGACATTTTGATTTATAGTACCACTTTATTTCAACATGTGACACATGTTGAGCAAGTACTAAAGACACTTCGGCAAGAAGGACTTTATGCAAACCTCAAGAACTGCACATTCTGCACTGATAAACTTGTTTTCCTAGGATTTGTTGTGAGTTCACAAGGACTACAGGTGGATGAGGAGAAGGTGAAGGAAATCCAACACTGGCCGGAACCAACCAACATCAGCCAAGTCCAGAGTTTCCATGGTCTAGCAAGCTTCTACAGGCGGTTTTCTAAAGACTTCAGCAGTATTTCTGCACCTCTCACTGCTGTGGTGAAGAAGAGTATTGGGTTCACATGGGAGAAGGCACAACAAGACGCCTTCCAAAAATTGAAGGACCGTCTTACCCATGCACCAGTCCTAGTGCTTCCTGATTTCAACAAAACCTTTGAAGTGGAGTGTGATGCATCTGGAATTGGGATTGGGGCCGTGTTGACTCAAGGAGGGAAACGAGTGGCCTATTTCAGTGAGAAGTTGAGTGGTTCCACACTAAACTACCCAACGTATGACAAGGAGTTGTATGCACTAGTGAAGGCATTGGAGACATGGCAGCACTACTTTCTGTCAAAGGATTTGTAGTCCATACCGACCATGAGACATTGAAAAATCTAAGGTATCAGACCAATGTCAAGAAGAGACATGCTAGGTGGATGGAATTCATAGAAACCTTCCCCTACATCATCAAGTACAAGAAGAGAATGGAAAATATTGTAGCCGATGCACTCTCAAAGAGACATGCCTTGATTGCCACAATGGAAGCCAAGGTGATGGGATTTGAATTCATTAAGGACCTATATGGTGAAGACCCGGATCTTGCTGAGATCTATTCCGGGTGTAACAAAGGACCCCAAGGGAAGTTCTATCTACATGTAGAGTTTTTATTTAAGGGCAGAAGGCTATGCATTACCCAATGCTCATTAAGGGACTTAATCACCCGAGAAGCTCATGGAGGAGGACTCATGGGACACTTTGGAGTGGATAAGAGTTTGGCCGTGGTACGAGAACACTTCTATTGGCCTCACCTAAGGAAGACTATTGGATCCCATAGTGCAAGATGTGTGACTTGCAAGAAGGCCAAATCCAAGGTGCAACCACATGGCCTATATATGCCCATTCCGATCCCTACTTCCCCTTGGGTGGATCTATATATGGACTTTGTATTAGGCCTGCCAAAGGTACAGCACAAGGACTCCATCTTTGTAGTGGTAGATCGATTCTCCAAGATGGCACAGTTCATACCTTGTGCCAAGGTGAATGATGCGTCCAAACGGCTGATTTGTTCTTCAAGGAGGTTGTGCGCTTACACGGAGTACCTCAGACCACTGTATCCGACCGGGACAGCAAATTTCTCAGCCATTTCTAGAGAACCTTGTGGAAAAAGATGGGGACTAAGCTCTTATTCTCCACTACATGTCATCCTCAAACGGATGGCCTAACCGAAGTGGTCAACCGGAATTTTTCCACACTACTCAGGGGCACCATTAAACGAAACGTGAAGACTTGGGTCGAGTGCATTCCCTTCATAGAGTTTCCCTACAACTGAGCTCAACATTCGGCCACAAAGATGCCACTCTTTGAAGCCGCCTATGGTTTCAACCAAAACACCCCCTTGGACCTTAACCACTACAATCAGATGAGGTTGTTAGCTTGATAGGAGAAGATAAAGCCAAGTATATCAAGGATCTCCACTAGGAGGTCACCGGAAACTTGGAGAAGAGAACTGAGTAATACACAAGGCATGCCAATAAGGGACGCCGATACATTGTATTTGAACTATTATAATGGGTTTGGCTACACATGAGACAAGAAAGATTTCCAAACCAGAGGAGCTCCAAGTTACAACCAATAGGAGATGGACCATTTCAAGTGATTGAAAGAATCAACAATAATGCCTGCCGTCTTGACCTACCAAGTGATATGAATGTATCCTCTACGTTCAATGTGACTGAATTGTCTCCTTTCCTTGCAGATGAATCAGTTTTGAGATCAAAACCTTTTGAAGAGGGAGGGAATGATGAGGACATTCAAACTGACCCGGAACCAGATCTAACCGAACCAGACATCCAAGACATGATCACTAAGATGACCCAACAAGAAGCTGCCCAAGAAGTGTCCATGCCTATTCTGTTCAAGGGACCTATGACTAGACAAAGATATAAGATACTTCAGCATAAGTTTAATGAGAGCATGATGCTTGCCTTTAATCAATTTCAGGATAATCCAACCGAGGTTAAGCCAACTGGTGAACAAGCTGAACAAGAAACAAGTATCAAGAATGATGGACCAACCGAGAAGACTAAGACCCCAAGTGAAGAACTTTGGCCATTCATTCCGGATCAAGCCCATAGTAACTTGCTGATCATCAGAATTGAGGATCAGCACGTCTAGCATGCATTATGGACCAATCAAACTGACCCAAAGGTAAGACGGTAAGCATTTCAATTCACATTTCTAATGGTTGAATGTTTTGCAGTGTTGGTCCTTTTGTTTTCTTTTATTTGAATTTTATTCCCAAATTTTCTTAGTTGGCTGTCACGCCTATTAGGGTTTTCATTAAGTCCAAAACTTTGTATTATTTTCTTCAAAGACCCTCGAAAGCACCACGGTAATAGACATCTATATAAGTCCCCTATAAACCGTTAGTACTTTTTTACGCATGATATAAAACTAAAACTTTTCCTAGTTAATGAAACTCTTACTGGTTTCTGATCCCTTTGAATGATCTTGAGGGTGATTAGGGTCGAACTTTTGATGTTTTTGAATGATGGATTGATGGTATTGCAGAAGAAGGTAGAGATGATGATGATTCTTCAGAGATTGATCAATGGGAAGACCAATAACTTGTGTAGATGATGGATGGAATAGAGATAGATGGACTTCAGTGAAGATCTATGGACTGATGCACACTTGTATAGATGCGCCAGTGATCGTGAAGTTTACCTCCACAAACAATGATCAAAGGCAAAGTGCTTTGCAGAGAATTAACTCCTAAGCATACAATGTTCAGAAGCTGAACAAGGGATTAACAGTTTTTAAGAAAGTTTTTAACAAAAAAGGTGAATGATCTTATTGAGGTCATAGCATATATATAGTCTTACATGAAGGTAGAAAGCTAGAAATGATGTAGAAAACTATGAACTTAGGAAACATAAATGAAGAATAAGACTTTTTGACCAGTTTTATGTGTTTTGTTGAATGACTCTTGGAGGATCATGACCAAGACTTTCTTGCTGACTCTTTTCTGATATATCTGGATAATAATGGGTAAGATATCATCTGAATAAAGGCCTGGTCGAATTTTTAAGAAACAAACCCATAATCAACTTGTTATGAACTCTCCATGGGCTGCAACCTTCTTCTTGGGTCACTTGATCCAAAACAGATCCAAATGGTTTCTTGGACTTGAATTTCGTGGCTGATCCATCAGGAAGAGATAATGGAACCTTAACTTTGGTGTTGAGCTTATTTTGGGCTGAGAAAGACAAGACTGATCCATCTGACCCAGCTAGGTCCATGGCAGCTTCAGTGTCACTCTCATTAAGCTCAGCTCGTCCTTTTGTAGTGTCACTCAACTGGTTCAGATCATTCTGCTCCAAGTTCAGCTCACTCAGCTCTCACTTCAGCTAGTTTCAGCTCAAACACACTCTCTTCAGCTGGTTTCAGCTCTTCATCAATTGCATCAGCTGGTTTAAGCTCGTCCACACTCTGTATCAGCTCTTCCTCAGTCTCACCAGCTGGTTTTAGCGCAGTATACTCGCCTTCCCTCCATCCTGACTTGTCCTTTGTTGGATGATCAGCTGGTTCGGCCATGGTTACATCATCCCCTCCTCCTTTGAAAAGATTTGTCCTCAAATCTGTATCTCCTACATCAAAAGGAAACAAAATAGACATAAGACAAAGGTTCAAGCAAAGAAACATGTAAGAAACAGCAAAGAAAATTTTTAGAAAGAAACTTCCTTGGAGTGTTGAAGCTGTTTTTCTCATGTACTTCCATCTCCAAATCTCTGGCTGATAAGAAAGGTATCTTCCCTTGTTCCTTGCACTCGTTTGAGACTTAACCTGATGATCCTGGACACTCAAAACACAACCTAGATATCCAGAATTATATGTGCAAGACATGTTCTTGTTTAGATCAAAAATCAAAGATTTCTTCTTTAGAACATGTAGCACATGCCTCAAACATTCCGTATGCATATCAAAGAAGGTATTGTTAACCAGAATAGTATCAAGACACGAAATAGCATAGTTCTTAAAGAACAACTTCAGTACATGCACAAGCTTCTCAGATTCAGAACACAAAAGATCAAACTCAAACTGAGAATCACTTATCACATGTTTCAAAGGTTTAGCAGATTTATCAAAGAATGTGTTGTACACCAGTATATTATCAAGGCTCAAAACAACAACGTTCTCAAAGAGTGATCTCAAAACATGCCAAGGTTTATCAGTTTCAGGACATACATGAGTAGGTTTCAAACCAAAATTAAACACAAACTCGTTTTCAGCTCTAAATGGTTTTAGTTCCTGCAAATTCCTAACCATAGATTCATCCAAGGCACAAGTGGATGCAAACAAATCACCAGTGTCTAGTTCATGCTTAGAACTACTCAGAACAAAGCTATTTTCTTTGAAGACAAATGAATCAAACGATTTCCTAGAACAGAAAATATGCTGTTGCAGAAGAAGTTCTAATGACTTTTCATGATGATCAAAGCTTTTTTATGTTCCATAAACTTCTCAAAACTAAAAATAAAAGGACCAGGATTGATGTTATGATCACAGTGAAAACGTTTTTGATCAGAGATTTTATCTGGTTCAAGTTTCTTAAAAGAATAAATCATGTTATCAAAAAAAAGAGTTTGAAACAGAAAATTCTTTCACTTTGTCAAGACCAAAACATTTCTCATCATCAGAACTATCCATAACAATCATGTCAGGCACAGAATTAACAATAACAATCTCCTTACAGTGCTCTTGCATTTCAGGGAACAAAGACTTAGGACCTGTATTTGGTTCCAAGATGATCAGCTGCTCCACACTTCACCTGATGGTGAACTCTTTTGTTCTTCTCCTGCTGAGTTTTCTTCTAAGACCTGAGACACTGAATCAAGGCTACTCGGTTGCACCGGTTAAAAACAGGTTAGTTCATCACAAGTATTACTGATAACAAGTTCAGATTGAGGAGAGAAAAGATAACACTTAAGTTCTGTCTCAGATTCTTTCCTTACCTTAGTTGTTTCTGTTCTCATCTCTTCGATGATCTGATCCTGCTTGCTGCAACTCATTGGCTCAGGAACCTTTGAGGAAGGTATTGTAGTCTGTCTTTTTTTCTTCTCTAAATCCTTGAATATTTGGTTACACATTTCAGTAATGTTTTGGAGACTACTCATCTGATTAAGAACTCAAAGACGCAACTCATGATCATTACGACTATGGACAGGTCTTTCTTCTTTATCAATATCCACACATTTTGCTAAAGAAGAAATGCCAAAGAATCATGTGGGTCCCTCGCAAATTCACACGAATTTTTTGATTGAAGGATATAAAGAATCGTGAGACATGTACTAACGGGTTGTTTTATACCAGCACTAATGCACCGGATCCCAGCAGAAATCCATCGTTAAGCGAGCCGGGGTGAGAGTAGTACTAGGATGGATGACCTCCCGAGAATTCCTTGTGTTGCATTCCTTTTATGTCTTTTTTCTTCAATCCAAAACGTTTCTGAATTTTGAAACCCCATAACTTTTGAACCGTTAGGAACTACATCGCCTACAATACCTTTTCGTAAACACCACAAAACTATCAATGGCAATAATAAGGCCGTAAACACCACAAAACTATCAATGGCAGCAATAAGGCGAAGCAATTCTTAGGGTTAATGGTTTAGGGCTTAGGGTTTAGGGAAGCGCCACAAAACAATACATGGAGTGATTAGACCTGTCCATTTTTCAGACCAGAATTCAACCGTTTTGAGTCTCAAACTGGCAGCGGAATGTTTTGGGCCTTAAATTAGTTGTGAATCGGTCTATATGCGTTTTGGGCCTTAATTTAGTTGCTAACCGGTCTTTATGTATTTTTTCGTCGTGTTTTTGGTCAATATCCACACACTTTCATAAAGAATCGTGAGACATGTACTAATGCACCGGATCCCATCAGAACTCCGTAGTTAAGCATACTTGGGCGAGAGTAGTATTGCAGAGGATCTCCCGGGAAGTCCTCGTGTTTCATCCTTTTATTTTATTTCTTAAATCCAAAACGTGCATTAACTCCGAACCCCCATAAATTTTGAAACGTTTGGTACTCTGTCGCCAACAGCAACTTTTCGTAAAACCACAAAACCATCAATGGTTATAATAAGGTGTAGCCATTTTTTGGACCCGAATTCAACCGTTTTGAGCCTCAAGCTGGCTATGGAACGTTTTAGGCCTTAAAATATTTGCAAACAGGTATATATGCGTTTTGTAATTGTGTTTTTGATAAATATTTGTGAACGTATCATGCGGGTCCCAAGAAAATTCACCCAAATTTTCAAGGATATAGGGTTTAGGGTTTAGGGAAACGCCACAAAACCATCAATTGCAGTTATAAGGCCTGGCAATTTTGAACCCGAATTCAACCATTTTGAGCCTCAAACTAGTTGTGAACCGGTCTTTATGCGTTTTGTCGTCATGTTTTCGATCAATAACCACAAATTTGGTAAAGTAAAATGGCAACAAATCATGTGGTTTCCACGCAAATTCACCCGAATTTTTCAATTTGAAATACATAGGGTTTGGGGTTTGGGGTTAGTTTTGGGTTTACGGATATGCCACAAAACCATCAATGGCAGTGATAAGGCCTCTCAATTTATGGACCCGAATTCAAATGTTTTGAGCCTCAAATTAGCTGTGGAACGCTTTGGGCCTCGGAGTAGTTGCGATCCGGTTTTTATGCGTTTTGTCATTGTTTTTTCGATCAATATCCATGCACTTTCTTAAATTAGAAATGCCAAGGAATCATGCGGGTCTGACACAAATTCACACGAATTTTCTGAACTACAGGATATCGGGTTTAGGGTTTATGGAAATGCCACAAAACCATCATTTGCAGTGATAAGACCTGGCCATATTTGAACCCAAATTCAACCGTTTTGAGCCGCAAACTGGTTGAGTAACGTTTTAGGCCTTAAAATAGTTGCGAACCAGTCTTTATGTGTTTTGTCGTCGTGTTTTCGATCAATATCAACGAACTTTCGTAAAGCAAAAATGGCAACAAATCATGTGGGTCCCACGCAAATTAACCGAAATTTTTCAAATTGATATATATAGTGTTTAGGGTTTGGGGTTGGCTTTGGGTTTACGTAAATGACACAAAACCATCAATGGTAGTGATAAGGCTGGCAATTTATGGACCCGAATTCAAATCTTTTGAGCCTCAAACTGGCTGTGGAACGTTTTGGGCCTCAAAATAGTTAAAAACCGGTTTTTATGCGTTTCTCGTCGTTTTGTAGAACTTTCGTCAAGTAGAAATTCCAATGATTCTTGCTGGTCTCATGCAAATTCACCTAAATTTTCCGAATTAAAGGATATAGGGTTTAGGGTTTAGGGAAACGCCGCAAAACCATTTGTGGAAGTGATAAGGCGTGGCCATTTGTTTTACCAGAATTCCAACATTTTAATTCTCAAAATGGATGTGGAACGTTTTGGGCCTTATAATAGTTACGAACCGGTCTTTATCCGTTTTTGCGACGTGTTTTGGATGAAAATCCACGCACTTTCGTAAAGTAGAAATACCAAATAATCATGCGGGTCCCATGGAAATTCACCCAAAATTTTCCAATTGAAGATTATAGGGTATAGGGTTTAGTGAAACGTCAAAAAACTATCAGTGGCAGTGATAAGGGCTGGCCATTTTTGGACACGAATTCAACCATTTTGAGCCTCAAACTGGTAGTGGAACGTTTTGGTCCTTAAAATAGTTATGAACCGGTCTTTATGCGTTTTGACGTCGTTTTTTTGAACAATATCCATGCACTTTAGTAATGTAGAAATGCCAATGAATCATACGGGTCCAATGAAAATTCACCAGAATTTTCTGAATTGATGGATATAAGATTTAGGGTTTGGGGTTTAGGGTTTACAGAAACACCACAAAACCATCAGTTGCAGTGGTAAGGCCTGGCCATTTTTGGACCCGAATTCAACCGTTTTGAGCGTCAAACTGGCTGTATAACGTTTTGGGCCTTAAAATAGTTCTGAACCAGTCTTTATGCGTTTTGTTGTCGTGTTTTTGATCAATACCCACGCACTTTCGTAAAGTAGAAATGCCAATGAATCATGCGGATCCCATGCAAATTCACCTGAATTTTTTAAACTGAAGGATATAGGGTTTAGGGTTTAGGGAAACGCCACAAAACTATCAGTTGCAGTTATAAGGCCTGGCCTTTTGAACCCGAAATCAACCGTTTTGAGCTTCAAACTGGTTGAGTAACGTTTTGGGACTTAAAATAGTGGTGACCTGGTCTTTATGCGTTTTTTCGTCTTGTTTTCAATCTATATCCACGAACTTTTGTAAAATAAAAATGACAACAAATCATTTGGGTCCCATGCACATTCACCTGAATTTTTCAATTTGAAATATATAGGGTTCAGGGTTTGGGGTTCATTTTAGGTTTACGGAAATGCCAAATCATCCATCAATGGCAGTGATAAGGCCTCACAATTTAAGGACCCGAATTCAGCTGTTTTGAGCCTCAACCTGGTTGTGGAACGTTTTGGTCCTCAAAATAGTTGCGAACCGGTCTTTATGCGTTTTGTCGTTGTGTTTTCGATCAATATCCACGTACTTTCGTAAAGTAGAAATTTCAATGATTCTTGCAGGTCCCACGCATATTCACCCAAATTTTCCAAATTGAAGGATATATGGTTTAGGGTTTAGGGGAACTCCGCAAAACAATCAGTTGCAGTGATAAGGAGTGGCCATTTTTTTACCAGAATTTAAACTTTTAAGCCTCAAAATGGCTGTGCAACGTTTTGAGCCTTAACATTGTTGCGAACCGGTCTTTTTGCGTTTTCTCGACTTGTTTTTGCTCAATATTCACGCACTTTCGTAAAGTAAAAATGCCTATGAATCATGCGGGTCCCATGCAACTTAACCCGATTTTTTCGAATTGAAGATTATAGGGTTTAGGGTTTTTGGAAACATCACAAAACCATCAGTGGTAGTAATAAGGTCTGACAATTTTTGGACACAAATTCACCCGTTTAGAGCCTCAAACTGGCGGTGGAACGTTTTGGGCCTTAAAATAGTTTTGAACCAGTCTTTTTGCGTTTTGTTGTCGTGTTTTCGATCAATACCCACGCACTTTCGTAAAGTAGAAATGCCAATGAATCATGCGGATCCCATGCAAATTCACCTGAATTTTCTAAACTGAAGGATATAGGGTTTAGGGTTTAGGGAAACGCCACAAAACCATCAGTTGCAGTTATAAGGCCTGGCCATTTTGAACCCGAAATCAACCGTTTTGAGCCTCAAACTGGTTGAGTAACGTTTTGGGACTTAAAATAGTGGTGACCCGGTCTTTATGCGCTTTGTCGTCGTGTTTTCGATCAATATCCATGAACTTTCGTAAATTAAAAAATGGCAACAAATCATGTGGGTCCCACACACACATGAATTTTTCAATTTGAAATATATAGGTTCAGGGTTTGGGGTTCGTTTTAGGTTTACGGAAATGCCACAAAACCATCAATGGCAGTGATAAGGCCTCACAATTTATTGACCCGAATTCAACTGTTTTGAGCATCAACCTGGCTGTGGAACGTTTTGGTCCTCAAAATAGTTGCGAACCGTTCTTTATGCTTTTTTTCGTTGTGTTTTCGATCAATATCCACGCACTTTCGTAAAGTAGAAATGCCTAAGAATAATACGGGTCCCATGCAAATTAACCCGAATTTTTCGAACTGAAGATTATAGGGTTGAGGGCTTAGGGAAACGACAGAAAACCATCAGTGGCAGTTATAAGGCATGGCCATTTTGAACCCGAATTAACCCGTTTTGAGCCTCAAACTGTTTGAGTAACGTTTTGTGACTAAAAATAGCTTTTAACCGGTCTTTATGCGTTATGTCGTCGTGTTTTCAATCAATATCCACGAACTTTCGCTAAAAATGGAAAAATATCATGTTAGTCCCACGCAAATTCACCCGAAATTTTCAATTTGAAATATATAGGGTTTAGGGTTTGGGGTTGGTTTTGGGTTTACGGAAATGCCACAAAACCATCAATGGCAGTGATAAGGCTTCACAATTTGTGGACCAGAATTAAACATTTTTGAGCCACAAACTAGTTGTGGAACGTTTTGGGCCTCAAAATAGTTGTGAACTGGTCATTATGTGTTTTGTCGTTGTGTTTTTGTTCAATATCCAAGTACTTTCCTCAAGTAGAAATTCCAATGATTTTTCCAGGTCCCACGCAAATTCAACCAAATTTTACAAATTGAAGGATATATGGTTTAGGGTTTAGGGTTTAGGGAAACGCCACAAAACCATCTGTTGCAGTGATAAGGCGTGGCCATTTTTTACAAGAATTCAAACGTTTTAAGCCTCAAATTAGCTATGGAACGCTTTGGGCCTTAAAATAGTTGCGAACTGGTCTTTATGCGTTTTCTCGACGTGTTTTCAATCAATATCCACGCACTTTCGCAAAGTAGAAATGCGAAAGAATCATGAGGGTCCCATGAAAATTCACCTGAATTTTTTGAATTGAAGATCATTGGGTTTAGGGTTTAGGTAAACATCACAAAACCATCAGTGGCAGTAATAAGGCCTGACCATTTTTGGACACGAATTCAACCGTTTTGAGCCTCAAACTGGCTGTGGAACGTTTTGGGCCTTAAAATAGTTACAAACCCGTCTTTATGTATTTTGTCGTCGTGTTTTCGATCAATATCCCTGCACTTTCGTAAAGTAGAAATGCCAATGAATCATACCGGTCCCATGCAAATTCACCCGATTTTTCTGAACTGATTGATATAAGCTTTAGGGTTTAAGGAAACGCAACAACACCATCAGTTGCAGTGAAAAGGCCGGGACATATTTGGACCCGAATTTAATTGTTTTGAGCCTCAAACTGGCTGTGTAACACTTTTGGCCTTAAAATAGTTGCGAACCAGTCTTTATGGGTTTTGTCGTTGTATTTTCGATAATTATCCACGCATTTTCGTCAAGTAGAAATGCCAATGAATCATGCGGATCCCATGCAAATTAACCTGGATTTTCTAAACTAAAGGATATAGGGTTTAAGGTTTAGGGAAACGCCACAGAACCATCAGTTGCAGTTATAAGGCCTGGCCATTTTGAACCTTAATTCAACTGTTTTGAGCCTCAAACTGGTTGAGTAACGTTTTGGGACTCAAAATAGTTGTGAACCATTCTTTATGCGTTTTGTCATCGTGTTTTCGATCAATATGAAAAATGGCAACAAATCATGTGGAACCAACGCATATTCACAAGTTTTTTCAATTTGAAATATATAGGGTTTAGGGTTTGGGGTTGGTTTTGAGTTTATGGAAATGCCACAAAACCATCAATGGCAGTGATAAGGCTTCACAATTTATGGACCTGAATTCAATTGTTTTGAGCCTCAAACTGGTTGTGGAACGTTTTAGGCCTCAAAATAGTTGCGAACCGGTCTTTATGCGTTTTGCTGTTGTGTTTTCAATCAATATCCACGTACTATCGTAAAGTAGAAATTCGAGTTATTCTTGAAGGTCCCACGAAAATTCACCCAAATTTTCCAAATTGAAGGATATAGGGTTTAGGGTTTGGGGTTTAGGGTTTAGGGAAACGCCGCAAAACCATCAGTTGCAATGATAAGGCGTGGCCATTTTCTTACCCGAATTCAGCCGTTTTAAGCCTCAAACTGGTTGTGGAACGTTTTTGGGTCATAAAATAGTTGCGAACCGGTCTTAATGCATTTTCTCGACGTGTTTTCGATCAATATCCACGCAATTTCATAAAGTAGAAATGCAAATGAATCATACGGGTCCCATGCAATTTCACCCAAATTTTCTGAACTGATGGATATAAGGTTTAGGGTTTGGGGTATAGGGTTTACTGAAACGCCACAAAACCATCAGTTGCAGTGATAAGGCGTCGCCTTCTTTGGACACGAATTCAACCGTTTTGAAACTCAAACTAGCTGTGTAACGTTTTGGGCCTTTAAAATAGTTGCAAACCGGTCTTTATGCGTTTTGTCGTCATGTTTTCCATCAATATCCACACACTTTCATAACGTAGAAATGCCAATGAATCATGTGGATCCCACGCAATTCACCTGAATTTTCTGAACTGAAGGATATA
Source organism: Moricandia moricandioides (assembly GCA_905132885.1). Classification (NCBI taxonomy): domain Eukaryota; kingdom Viridiplantae; phylum Streptophyta; class Magnoliopsida; order Brassicales; family Brassicaceae; genus Moricandia; species Moricandia moricandioides. The sequence continues at coordinate 59,392 of CAJHQQ010001683.1, forward strand.
GGGTTTAGGGTTAAGGGAAACGCCACAAAACCATCAGTTGCAGTTATAAGGCGAGGCTATTTTGAACCCGAATTCAACCGTTTTGAGCCTCAAACTAGTTGAGTAACGTTTTGGGACTTAAAATAGTTGTGAACCGGTCTTTATGCATTTTGTTGTCATAAAGTAACGTTTTGGGAATTAAAATAGTTTTCGATCAATATCCACGAACTTTCGTAAAGTAAAAATGCCAAAACTCATGTGGGTCCCACGCAAATTCACCCAAACTTTTCAGTTTGAAATATATAGGGTTTAGGGTTGGTTTTGGGTTTACGGAAATGCCACAAAACCATCAATGGCAGTGACAAGGCCTCACAATTTATGGACCCATATTCAGTTGTTTTGAGCCTCAAAGTGGCCGTGGAACGTTTTGGGCCTCAAAATAGTTGTGAACCGGTCTTTATGCGTTTTGTCGTTGTGTTTTCGATCAATATCCACGTACTTTTGTAAAGTAGAAATACCAATGATTCTTGGAGGTCCCACGCAAATTCAACCAAATTTTCCAAATTGAAGGATATAGGGTTTAGGGTTTAGGGAAACGCCACCAAATCATCAGTTGCAGTGACAAGGCGTGGCCATTTTTTACTAGAATTTAAACGTTTTTAAGCCTCAAACTGGTTGTGGAACGTTTTGGGCCTTAAAATAGTTGCGAATCGCTCTTTATGTGTTTTCTCGACGTGTTTTCATTCAATATCCACGCACTTTCGTAAAGTAGAAAAGCCAAAGATTCATGCGGGTCCCATGCAAATTCACCCGAATTTTTCTAATTGAAGATTATATGGTTTAGGGTTTAGGGAAACGTCACAAAACCATCAGTGGCAGTGATAAGTCCTGGCCATTTTTGGACCCGAATGCAACCGTTTTGAGCCTCAAACTGGCTGTGGAACGTTTTACGCCTTAAAATAATTATGAACCTTTCTTTATGCATTTTGTCGTCGTGTTTTTGATCAATATCCATGCACTTTCATAGTAGAAATGCCAATGAATCATACGGGTCCCATGCAAATTCACCCAAATTTTTAGAACTGATGGATATAATGTTTGGGGTTTAGGGTATACGAAAACGCCACAAAACCATCATTTGCAGTGATAAGGCCTTTCCATTTTTTTGACCCGTATTCATAAATAGTTGTGAACCAGTCTTTATGCGTTTTGTCATCGGGTTTTCAATCAATATCCACGTACTTTCGTAAAGTAGAAATGTCAATTAATCATGCGGGTATCACGCAAATTCTCCCAATTTTTCTGAACTAATGGATATAGGGTTTAGGGTTTAGGGAAACGCCATAAAACCATCAGTTGCAGTGATAAGGCCTAGCCATTTTTGAACCCGAATTCAACCGTTTTGAGCCTCAAACTGGCAGAGTAATATTTTAGGCCTTAAAATAGTTGTGAACCAGTCTTTATGTGTGTTGTCGTCGTGTTTTCGATCAATATCCACGAACTTTCATAAAGTAAAAATGACAATAAATCATGTGGGTCCCATGCAAATTCACCCGAATTTTTCAAATTGAAATATATAGGGTTTAGGGTTTGGGGTTGGTTTTGGGTTTACGGTAATGCCATAAAACCATCAATGGCAGTGATAAGGCCTTGCAATTTATGGACCTAAATTCAACTCTTTTGAGGCTCAAACTGGCTGTGGAACGTTTTGGGCCTCAAAATAGTTGTGAACCGGTTTTTATGCGTTTTATCATTGTGTTTTCTATCAATTTCCACACACTTTCGTAAAGTAGAAATTGCAATTATTCTTGAAGGTCTTACGCAAATTCACCCAAATTTTCCGAATTAAAGGATATAGGGTTTGGGGTTTAGGGAAACACCGGAAAGCCCTCAGTTGTAGTGATAAGGCGTGGCCATTTTGTTTACCAGAATTCAAACGTTTTAAGTCTCAAAATGGCTGTGGAACGTTTTGGGCCTTAAAATAGTTGCGAACAGGTCTTTATGCATTTTCTCGACGTGTTTTCGATCAATATCCACGTACTTTTGTAAAGTAAAATGCCAAAGAATCATGCGGTCCCATGCAAATTCACCTGAAATTTTCCATTTGAAGATTATAGGGTATAGGGTTTAGGGAAACGTCACAAAACTATCAATGGAAGTGATAAGGCCTGGTTATTTTTGGACCTGAATTCAACCGTTTTGAGCCTCAAACTGGCTGTGGAATGTTTTGGGCCTTAAAATAGTTACAAACAGGTCTTATGCGTTTTGTCGTGGTCTTTTCGATCAATATCCATGCACTTTCGTAAATTAGAAATGCCAATGAATCATACGGGTCCCATGCGAATTCAACCAAATTTTCTGAACTGATGGATATAAGTTTTAGGGTTGGGGGTTTAGGGTACACGGAAACGCCAAAAAAGCATTAGTTGCAGTGATAAGGCCTGGCCATTTTTGGACCCGAATTCAACCATTTGAGCCTCAAACTAGCTGTGTAACATTTCGAGCTTTAAAATAGTTGCGAACCGGTCTTTATGCGTTTGTCGTCGTGTTTTCGATCAATATCCACGCACTTTCGTAAAGTAGAAATGCCAATGAATGATGCGGATCCCATGCAAATTCACCTGAATTTTCTAAACTGAAGGATATAGGGTTTAGGGTTTAGGGAAACGCCACAAAAACATCAGTTGAAGTTATAAGGCCTGGCCATTTTGAACCTGAATTCAGCCGTTTTGAGCCTCAAACTGGTTGAGTAACGTTTTGGGACTTGAAATAGTTGTGAACCGGCCTTTACACGTTTTGTCATCGTGTTTTTGATCAATATCCACGAACTTTCGTAAAGTAAAAATGGAAACAAATCATCTGGGTCCCACGCAAATACACCCGAATTTTTCAATTTGAAACATATTTGGTTTAGGGTTTGGGGTTTGTTTTGGGTTTATGGAAATGCCACAAACCATCAATGGCAGTGATAAGGCCTAGCAATTTATGGACCTGAATTCAACTCTTTTGAGCCTCAAACTGGTTGTGGAACGTTTTGGGCCTCAAAATAGTTGTGAACCGGTTTTTATGCGTTTTGTCATTTTGTTTTCGACCAATATCCACGCACTTTCGTAAACTAGAAATTCCAATGATTCTTGAAGATCTGACGCAACTTCACCCAAATTTTCCGAATTAAAGGATATAGGAATTATAGACCCGAATTCAATTGTTTTGAGCCTCAAAGTGGCTGTGGAACGTTTTGGGCCTCAAAATTGTTGCAAACCGGTCTTTATGCGTTTTGTCGTTGTGTTTTCGATCAATATCCACGTACTTTCGTAAATTTGAAATTCTAATGATTCTTGGAGGTCCCACGCAAATTCATCCAAATTTTTCAAAGTGAAGGATATCGGGTTTAGGGTTTACGGAAACACCGCAAAACCATCAGTTGCAGTGACAAGGCGTGGCAATTTTTTTTACCAGAATTCAAACGTTTTTAAGCCTAAAACTGGCTGTGGAACGTTTTGGGCCTTAAAATAGTTGCGAACCGCCCTTTATGTGTTTTCTCGAAGTATTTTCGTTCAATACCCACGTACTTTCGTAAAGTAGAAATGCCAAAGAATCATGCGGGTCCCATGGAAATTCACCCGAATTTTTTGAATTGAGATTATATGGTTTAGGGTTTAGGGAAACGTCACAAAACCATCAGTGGCAGTGATAAGGCCTGGCCATTTTTGGACCCGAATTCAACCTTTTTGAGCCTCAAAGTTGCTGTGGAATGTTTTGGGTCTTAAATTAGTTACAAACCGGTCTTTATGCGTTTTGTCGTCGTTTTTTTTGATCAATATCCACGCACTTTCGTAAAGTAGAAATGCCAATGAATCATACGGGTCCCATGAAAATTCACCCAATTTTTTTGAACTGATGGATATAATGTTTAGAGTTTAGGGTTTTGGGTATACGAAAACGCCACAAAACCATCATTTGCAATGATAAGGCCTGGCCATTTTTTTGACCCGAATTCAACCGTTTTGAGCCTCAAACTGGCTGTGTAACGTTTTGGGCTACAAAATATTTGTGAACCGGTCTTTATGCGTTTTGTCGTCGTGTTTTTGATCAATATCCACGCACTTTCGTAAAGTAGAAATGGCAATGAATCATGCGGGTCTCACGCAATTCTCCTGAATTTTCTGAACTAAAGGATATAGGGTTTAAGGTTTAGGGTTTCGGGAAACGCCACAAAAACATCAGTTGCAGTGAAAAGGCCTGGCCATTTTTGAACCCAAATTCAACCGTTTTGAGCCTCAAACTGGTTGAGTAACGTTTTAGGCCTTAAAATAGTTGCGAACCGGTCTATATGTGTTTTGTCGTCTTGTTTTCAATCAATATCCACAAACTTTCGTAAAGGAAAAATGGGAACAAATCATGTGGGTCCCATGCAAATTCACCAGAATTTTTAAAATTGAAATATATAGGGTTTAGGGTTTGCGGTTGGTTTTGGGTTTACGGAAATGCCACAAAACCATCAATGGCAGTGATAAGGCCTGGCAATTTATGGACCCGAATTCAACTCTTTTGAGCCTCAAACTGGCTGTGGAACGTTTTGGGCCTCAAAATAGTTATGAACCGGTTTTTATGCTTTTTGTCATTGTGTTTTTGATCAATATCCACGCACTTTCGTAAAGTTCAAATTCCAATGATTCTTTAAGGTCTGACGCTAATTCACCCAAATTTTTCGAATTAAAGGATATAGGGTTTAGGGAAACGCCGCAAAACCATCAGTTGTAGTGATAAGGCGTGTCAATTTTGTTTACCAGAATTAAAACTTTTAAGTCTCAAAATGGCTGTGGAACGTTTTGGGCCTTTGAAATAGTTGCGAACCTGGCTTTATGCGTTTTTTTGTCGTGTTTTTGATCAATATCCACACACTTTTGTAAAGTAGAAATACCAAAGAATCATGCGGTCCCATGCAAATTCACCCGAAATTCTCCAATTGAAGATTTAAGGGTATAGGGAAACGTCATAAAACTATCAGTGGAAGTGATAAGGCCTGGCTATTTTTGGACCCGAATTCAACCGTTTTGAGCCTCAAACTGGCTGTGGAATGTTTTGTGCCTTAAAATATTTACGAACAGGTCTTACGCATTTTTTCGTCATTTTTTCGATCAATATCCACGCACTTTCGTAAAGTAGAAATGCCAATGAATCATACGGGTCCCATGCAAATTCAACCGAATTTTCTGAACTGATGGATATAAGTTTTAGGGTTTGGGGTTTAGGGTTGACGGAAGCGCCACAAAAGCATCAGTTGCAGTGATAAGGCCTGGCCATTTTTGGACCCGAATTAAACCGTTTGAGCCTTATACTCGCTGTGTAACGTTTTCGGCCTTAAAATAGTTGCGAACCGGTCTTTATGCGTTTTGTCGTCGTGTTTTCGATCAATATCCACACACTTTCGTAAAGTAGAAATGCCAATGAATGATGCGGATCCCATGCAAATTCACCTGAATTTTCTAAACTGAAGGACATAGGGTTTAGGGAAACGCCACAAAACCATCAGTTGCATTTATAAGCCCTTGCCATTTTGAACCCGAGCTCAACCGTGAGCCTCAAACTGGTTGCGTAACGTTTTGGGACTTAAAATAGTTGTGAACTGGTCTTTATGTGTTTTGTCGTCGTGTTTACGATCAATATCCACTAACTTTCGTAAAGTAAAAATGGCAACAAATCATGTGGGTCCCATGCAAATTCACCCGGATTTTTAAATTTGAAATGTATTAGGTTTGGGGTTTGGGGTTGGCTTTGAGTTTACAGAAATGCCACAAAACCATCAAGGGTAGTGATAAGGCCTTGCAATTTATGGACCCTAATTCCACTGTTTTGAGCCTCAAAATGGCTGTGGAATGTTTTGCGCCTCAAAATAGTTACGAACCGGTCTACATGCGTTTTGTCGTTTTGCATTCGATCAATATCCACGTACTTTCGTAAAGTAGAAATTCCAATGATTCTTGAAGGTCCCACGCAAATTCACCCAGAATTCAAACGTTTTAAGCCTCAAAATGGCTGTGGACCGTTTTGCGCCTTAAAATAGTTGCGAACCGGTCTTTATGCGTTTGAAGACGTGTTTTCGATCAATATCCACGCCCTGTCGTAAAGTAGGAATGCCAAAGAATCATGCGAGTCCCATGCAAATTCACCCGAATTATTCGAATTGAAGATTATAGGGTTTAGGATTTAGGGAAACGTCACAAAACCTAGAGTGGCAGTGATAAGGCCTGGCCATTTTTGGACCCGAGTTCAACCGTTTTGAGCCTCAAACTGGCTGTGGAACGTTTTGGACCTTAAAATAGTTACGAACCGGTCTTTATGTGTTTTGTCGTCGTGTTTTCGATCAATATCAAGGCACTTTCGTAAAGTAAAAATGTCAATGAATCATACGGGTCCCATGTAAATTCACACAAATTTTCTGAACTGATGTATATAAGGTTTAGGGTTTGTGGTTTAGGGTTTACGGAAACACCACAAGACCATCAGGTGCAGTGATAAGGCCTGGCCATTTTTGGACCCGAATTCAACCGTTTTGAGCCCCAAACTTGCTGTGTAACGTTTTGGGTCCTTTAAAATAGTTGCAAACCGGTCTTTATGCGTTTTCTCGTCCTGTTTTCGAACAATATCCACGCACTTTCATAAAGTAGAAATGCCAATGAATCATCAGATCCCACGCAAATTCACCTGAATTTTCAGAACTGAAGGATGTAGGGTCTAAGGTTTGGGGAAACGCCACAAAACCATAAGTTGCAGTTATAAGGTCTGGCCATTTTGTACTCGAATTCAACCGTTTTGAGCCTCAAACTGATTGAGTAACATTTTGGGATTTAAATTAGTTGTGAACCGGTCTTTACGCATTTTGTCGTCATGTTTTCGATCAATATCCATGAACTTTTGTAAGTTAAAAATGGCAACAAATCATGTGGGTCCCACGCAAATTCACCAGAATTTTTCAATTTGAAATATATAGGGTTTAGGGTTGGTTTTGGGCTTACGGAAATGCCACAAAACCATCAATGACAGTGATAAGGCATCACAATTAATGGCCCCGAATTCAACTATTTTGAGCATCAAACTGACTGTAGAACGCTTTGGGCCTCAAAATAGTTGCGAAGCGGTTTTATTCGTTTTGTCGTTGTATTATCGAACAATATCCACGTACTTTCGTAAAGTAGAAATTCCAATGATTCTTGCAGGTCTCACGCAAATTCACCCAAATTTTCCGAATTGAAGGATATAGGGTTTAGGGTTTAGGGAAACGCCGCAAAACCATCAGTTGCAGTGATAAGGCGTGGGTATTTTTTTACCAGAATTCAAACGTTTTTAGCCTCAAAATGACTATGGAACATTTTGCGCCTTAAAATAGTTGCGAACCTGTTTTTATGCGTTTTCTCGACGTGTTTTCGAGAAATATCCACACACTTTCGTAAAGTAGAAATGCCAAAGAATCATGCGGGTCCCAGGCAAATTCACCCGATTTGAGCCTCAAACTAGTTGCAGTGATAAGACCTGGCCTTTTTTGAACCAGTCTTTATGCGTTTTGTCGTCGTGTTTTCAATCAATATCCACAAACTTTCATAAAGTAAAAAGGGCAAGAAATCATGTGGGTCCGACGTAAATTCACCCGAATTTTTCAATTTGAAATATATAGGGCTTAGGATTTGAAATATATAGGGCAGTGATAAGGCCTCGCAATTTATGGACCTGAATTCAACCGTTTTGAGACTCAAAATAGTTATGAACCGGTTTTTATGCGTTTCGTCATGTTTCCGATCAATATCAACGAACATTCGTACATAAAAATGGCAAAAAATCATGTGGGTCCCATGCAAATTCACCTAAATTTTTCAATTTGAAGTAAATAGGGTTTAGGGTTGGTATTGGGTTTACGGAAATGCCACAAAACTATTAATGGTAGTGATAAGGCCTCGCAATTTCTGAACCCGAATTCAACTATTTTGACCCTCAAACTGGCTGTGGAACGTTTGGGCCTCAAAATAGTTGCGAACCGGTTTTTATGCGTTTTGTCGTTGTGTTTTCGATCAATATCCACGTACTTTCGTAAAGTAGAAATTCCAATTATTCTTTCAGGTCCCGTGCAAATTCACTCAAATTTTCCAAATTTAAGGATATAAGGTTTAGGGTTTAGGGAAACGCCGCAAAACCATCAGTTGCAGTGATAAGGCGTGGCCATTTTTTTACCAGAATTCAAGCGTTCTAAGCCTCAAACTGGATGTGGAACGTTTTGGGCCTTAAAATAGTTGTGAACCAGTCTTTATGCGTTTTCTCGACCTGTTTTCGGTCAATTTCCACGCACTTTCGTAAAACAAAAATGCCAAAGAATCATGTGGGTTGCATGCAAATTCACCCAAATTTTCCGAATTGAAGATCATAGGGTTTAGGATTTGGGGTTTAGGGAAACATCACAAAACCATCAGTGGCAGTGATAAGGCTAGGCCATTTTTGGACACGAATTCAACCGTTTTGAGCCTCAAACTGGTTGTGGAATGTTTTGGGGCTTTAAATAGTTACTAACCGTTCTTTATGCGTTTTGTCGTGGTGTTTTCGATCAATATCCTCGCACTTTCGTAAAGTATAAACACCAATGAATCATGAAGGTCCCACGCAAATTCAGCCGAATTTTCCGAATTGAACGATATAGGGTTTAGGGTTTAGGGTTTGGTGTTTAGGGTTTAGGGAAACACCGCAAAACTATCAGTTGCAGTGACAAGGCGTGGCCATTTTTTACAAGAATTCAAATGTTTTAAGCCTCAAACTGGCTGTGAAACGTTTTGGGCCTTAAAATTGTTGCGAATCGGTCTTTTTGCATTTTCTCGACGTGTTTACGATCAATATACACAAACTTTCGTAATGTAAAAATGCAAAAGAATCATGCGGGTCCTATACAAATTAACCCAATTTTTTTGAATTTAAGATTATAGGGTTTATGGTTTAGGGAAACCTCACAAAACAATCAGTGGCATTGACAAGGCATGTCCATTTTTTGACCCGAATTTGAACGTTTTGAGCCTCAAACTGGCTGTGGAATGTTTTGGGCCTTAAATAGTTACGAACCGGTCTTTATGCATTTTGTGGTCGTGTTTTCGATTAATATCCACGCACTTTTGTAAAGTAGAAATGCCAATGAATCATACGGGTCCCATGCAAATTCTCCCAAATTTTCTGAACTGATGGATATAAGGATTAGGGTTTGTGCTTTAGGGTTTACGGAAATGCCACAAAACTATCAGTTGGAGTGATAAGGCCTGGCCATATGTGGACCCAAATTAAACCGTTTTGAGCCTCAAACTGGTTGTGTAACATTTTGGGCCTTTAAAATAGTTTCAAACCGGTCTTTATGCTTTTTGTCGTCGTGTTTTCGATCAATATCCACACACTTTCGTAAAGTAGAAATTCCAATGATTCTTGGAGGTCCCAAGCAAATTCATCCAAATTTTCCAAATTGAAGGATATAAGGTTTAGGGTTTGGGGTTTATGGTATAGGGAAACGCCGAAAAAACCATCAGTTACAGTTGTGAACCGCCCTTTATGTGTTTTCTCGATGTGTTTTCGTTCAATATCCACGCACTTTCGTAAAGTAGAAAAGCCAAAGATTTATGCGGGTCCCATGCAAATTCACCCGAATTTTTCAAATTGAATATTATATGGTTTAGGGTTTAGGGAAACGTCACAAAACCATCAGTAGCAGTGATAAGGCCTGGCCATTTTTGGACCCGAATGCAACTGTTTTGAGCCTCAAACTGGTTGTGGAACGTTTTGGGCCTTAAAATAGTTACGAACCGGTCTTTATGCATTTTGTCGTCGTGTTTTTGATCAATATCCACGCACTTTTGTAGTAGAAATTCCAATGAATCATACGGTTCCAATGCAAATTCACCCAAATTTTTTGAACTGATCGATATAATGTTTGGGTTTTGGGTATACAGAAACGCCACAAAACAATCATTTGCAGTGATAAGGTCTGGCAATTTTTTTTGACCCGTATTTAACCGTTTTGAGCCTCAAACTGGCTGTGCAACGTTTTGGGCTTTAAAAAAATTTTAAACCGGTCTTAATGCGTTTTGTCGTCGTGTTTTCGATCAATATCTACGCACTTTCGTAAAGTAGAAATGCCAATGAATCATGCGGGTCTCATGCAAATTCTCCCGAATTTTCTGAACTAAAGGATATATGGTTTAGGGTTTAGGGTTTAGGGAAACACCACAAAACCATCAGTTGCAGTGATAAGGCCTAGCCATTTTTGAACCCGAATTCAACCGTTTTGAGCCTCAAACTGGCAGAGTAATATTTTAGGCCTTAAAATAGTTGTGAACCAGTCTTTATGTGTGTTGTCGTCGTGTTTTCGATCAATATCCACGAACTTTCATAAAGTAAAAATGGCAACAAATCATGTGGGTCCCACACAAATTCACCCGAATTTTTCAATTTGAAATATATAGGGTTTAGGGTTTGGGGTTGGTTTTGGGTTTACGGAAATGCCACAAAACCATCAATGGCAGTGATAAGACCTCCAATTTATGGACCCAAATTCAACTGTTTTGAGCCTCAAACTCGTTGTGAAAGGTTTTGGGCCTCAAAATAGTAGCGAACCGGTCTTTATGCGTTTTGTCGTTGTGTTTTCGATCAATATCCACGTACTTTTGTAAAGTAGAAATTCCAATGATTCTTGCAGGTCCCACGTAAATTCACCCAAATTTTCCATATTGAAGGATATATGGTTTAGGGTTTAGGGGAACGCCGCAAAACCATCAGTTGCAGTGATAAGGCATGGCCATTCTTTTACCAGAATTCAAATGTTTTAAGCCTTAAAATTGCTTTGGAACGTTTTGGGCTTTAAAATAGTTGCTAACCGGTCTTTATGCATTTTCTCGACGTGTTTTTGTTCAATATCCACGCACTTTCGTAAAGTAGAAATGCCTAAGAATAATGCGTGTCCGATGCAAATTAACCCGATTTTTTCGAATTGAAGATTATAGTGTTTAGGGTCTAGGGAAACGTCACAAAACCATCAGTGGCAGTTATAAGGCATGGCCATTTTGAACCCGAATTCAACCGTTTTGAGCCACAAACTGTTTGAGTAACGTTTTGCGACTTAAAATAGCTTTTAACCGGTCTTTATGCGTTATGTCGTCGTGTTTTCAATCAATATCCACGAACTTTCGTAAAGTAAAAATGGAAAATATCATGTTGGTCCCACGCAAATTCACCCGAATTTTCAATTTGAAATATATAGGGCTTAGGGTTTGGGGTTGGTTTTGGGTTTACGGAAATGCCACAAAACCATCAATGGCAGTGATAAGGCTTCACAATTTATGGACCCGAAATCAACTTTTTTGAGCCTCAAACTAGCTATGGAATGTTCTGGGCCTCAAAATAGTTGTGAATGGTCATTATGCGTTTTGTCGTTGTGTTTTTGTTCAATATCCAAGTACTTTCGTCAAGTAGAAATTCCAATGATTCTTGCAGGTCCCACGCAAATTCAACCAAATTTTCCAAATGGAAAGATATATGGTTTAGGGTTTAGGGTTTAGGGAAACGCCACAAAACCATCTGTTGCAGTGATAAGGCGTGGCCATTTTTTACAAGAATTCAAACGTTTTAAGCCTCAAATTAGCTATGGAACGCTTTGGGCCTTAAAATAGTTGCGAACTGGTCTTTATGCGTTTTCTCGACGTGTTTTCAATCAATATCCACGCACTTTCGTAAAGTAGATATGCAAAAGAATCATGAGGGTCCCATGAAAATTCACCCAAATTTTTTGAATTGAAGATCATAGGGTTTAGGGTTTAGGTAAACATCACAAAACCATCAGTGGCAGTAACAAGGCCTGACCATTTTTGGACACGAATTCAACCGTTTTGAGCCTCAAACTGGCTGTGGAACGTTTTGGGCCTTAAAATAGTTACAAACCCGTCTTTATGTATTTTGTCGTCGTGTTTTCGATCAATATCCCTGCACTTTCGTAAAGTAGAAATGCCAATGAATCATACTGGTCCCATGCAAATTCACCCGATTTTTCTGAACTGATTGATATAAGCTTTAGGGTTTAAGGAAACGCAACAACACCATCAGTTGCAGTGAAAAGGCCGGGACATATTTGGACCCGAATTTAATCGTTTTGAGCCTCAAACTGGCTGTGTAACACTTTTGGCCTTAAAATAGTAGCGAACCGGTCTTTATGGGTTTTGTCATCGTGTTTTCAATCAATATCCACGAACTTTCGTCAAGTAGAAATGCCAATGAATCATGCGGATCCAATGCAAATTCACCTGGATTTTCTAAACTAAAGGATATAGGGTTTAGGGTTAAGGGAAACGCCACAAAACCATCAGTTGCAGTTATAAGGCCTGGCTATTTTGAACCCGAATTCAACTGTTTTGAGCCTCAAACTGGTTGAGTAACATTATAGGCCTTAAAATAGTTGCGAACCAGTCTTTATGTGTTTTGTCGTCGTGTTTTCGATCAATATCCACGCACTTTCGTAAAGTAGAAATGCCAATGAATCATGCGGATCCCATGCAAATTCACCTGAATTTTCTAAACTGAAGGATATAGGGTTTAGGGTTTAGGGAAACGCCACAAAACCAACAGCTGCAGTTATAAGGCCTGGCCATTATTGAACCCGAATTCAACCGTTTTTACCCTTAAACTGGCTGAGTAATATTTTTGACCTTAAAATAGTTGCGAACCGGTGTTTATGTGTTTTTTCATCATGTTTTCGATCAATATCCACGAACTTTCGTAAAGTAAAATTGTCAATAAATCATGTGGGTCCCAAACAAATTAACCCGAATTTTTCAAATTGAAATATATAGGGTTTAGGGTTTGGGTTTGATTTTGGGTTTACGGAAATGCCACAAAACCATCAATGGCAGTAATAATGCCTCGCAATTTATGGACTCAAATTCAACTGTTTTGAGCCTCAAACTGGTTGTGAAAGGTTTTGGGCCTCAAAATAGTTGCGAACCGGTCTTTATGCGTTTTGTCGCTGTGTTTTCGATCAATATCCACATACTTTTGTAAAGTAGAAATTCCAATGATTCTTACAGTTCCCACGCAATTCACCCAAATTTTCCATATTGAAGGATATATGGTTTAGGGTTTAGAGGAACGCCGCAAAACCATCAGTTGAAGTGATAAGGCGTGGCCATTTTTTTACAAGAATTCAAAATTTTTAAGCCTCAAAATGGCTGTAGAACGTTTTGGGCCTTAAAATAGTTGCGAACCGGTCTTTATGCATTTTCTCGACGTGTTTTTGTTCAATATCCACGCACATTCGTAAAGTAAGAATGCCTAAGAATAATGCGAGTCCCATGAAAATTAACCCAATTTTTTCGAATTGAAGATTATAGGGTTTAGGGTTTAGGGAAACGTCACAAAACCATCAGTGGCAGTTATAAGGCATGGCCATTTTCAACCCGAATTCAACCGTTTTGAGCCTCAAACTGTTTGAGTAACGCTTTGCGACTTAAAACAGTTTTTAACCGGTCTTTATGCGTTATGTCGTTGTGTTTTCAATCAATATCCACGAACTTTCGTAAAGTAAAAATGGAAAATATCATGTTGGTCCCACGCAAATTCACCCGAATTTTTCAATTTGAAATATATAGGGTTTAGGGTTTGGGGTTGGTTTTGGGTTTACGGAAATGCCACAAAACCATCAATGGCAGTGATAAGGCTTCACTAGTTATGGACCCGAATTCAACTTTTTTTAGCCTCAAACTAGCTCTGGAACGTTCTGGGCCTCAAAATAGTTGTGAACTGGTCATTATGCGTTTTGTCGTTGTGTTTTTGTTCAATATCCAAGTACTTTCGTCAAGTAGAAATTCCAATGATTCTTGCAGGTCCCACGCAAATTCAACCAAATTTTCCAAATGGAAAGATATATGGTTTAGGGTTTAGGGTTTAGGGAAACGCCACAAAACCATCTGTTGCAGTGATAAGGCGTGGCCATTTTTTACAAGAATTCAAACGTTTTAAGCCTCAAATTAGCTATGGAACGCTTTGGGCCTTAAAATAGTTGCGAACTGGTCTTTATGCGTTTTCTCGACGTGTTTTCAATCAATATCCACGCACTTTCGCAAAGTAGAAATGCGAAAGAATCATGAGGGTCCCATGAAAATTCACCTGAATTTTTTGAATTGAAGATCATTGGGTTTAGGGTTTAGGTAAACATCACAAAACCATCAGTGGCAGTAATAAGGCCTGACCATTTTTGGACACGAATTCAACCGTTTTGAGCCTCAAACTGGCTGTGGAACGTTTTGGGCCTTAAAATAGTTACAAACCCGTCTTTATGTATTTTGTCGTCGTGTTTTCGATCAATATCCCTGCACTTTCGTAAAGTAGAAATGCCAATGAATCATACTGGTCCCATGCAAATTCACCCGATTTTTCTGAACTGATTGATATAAGCTTTAGGGTTTAAGGAAACGCAACAAAACCATCAGTTGCAGTGAAAAGGCCGGGACATATTTGGACCCGAATTTAATCGTTTTGAGCCTCAAACTGGCTGTGTAACACTTTTGGCCTTAAAATAGTTGCGAACCAGTCTTTATGGGTTTTGTCGTTGTATTTTCGATAATTATCCACGCATTTTCGTCAAGTAGAAATGCCAATGAATCATGCGGATCCCATGCAAATTAACCTGGATTTTCTAAACTAAAGGATATAGGGTTTAAGGTTTAGGGAAACGCCACAGAACCATCAGTTGCAGTTATAAGGCCTGGCCATTTTGAACCTTAATTCAACCGTTTTGAGCCTCAAACTGGTTGAGTAAGATTTTGGGACTCAAAATAGTTGTGAACCGTTCTTTATGCGTTTTGTCACCGTGTTTTCGATTAATATCCAAGAACCTACATAAAGTAAAAGTGGCAACAAATCATGTGGAACCAACGCATATTCACAAAAAAAAATCAATTTGAAATATATAGGGTTTGGGGTTGGTTTTGGGTTTATGGAAAAGCCACAAAACCATCAATGGCAGTGATAAGGCTTCACAATTTATGGACCTGAATTCAACTGCTTTGAGCCTCAAACTGGCTGTGGAACGTTTTTGGCCTCAAAATAGTTGCGAACCGGTCTTTATGCGTTTTGCCGTTGTGTTTTCAATCAATATCCACGTACTTTCGTAAAGTAGAAATTCGAATTATTCTTGCAGGTCCCACGCAAATTCACCCAAATTTCCAAATTGAAGGATATAAGGTTTAGGTTTTGGATTTTAGGGTTTAGGGAAACGCCGCAAAACCATCAGTTGCAGTGATAAGGCATGGCCATTTTTTTACCCGAATTCAGCCGTTTTAAGCCTCAAACTGGTTGTGGAACGTTTTGGGTCATACAATAGTTGAGAACCGGTCTTAATACGTTTTCTCAACTTGTTTTCGATCAATATCCACGCACTTTCATAAAGTAGAAATGCAAATGAATCATATGGGTCCCATGCAGTTTCACCCAAATTTTCTGAACTGATGGATATAAGGTTTAGGGTTTGGGGTATAGGGTTTACTGAAACGTCACAAAACCATCACTTGCAGTGATAAGGCCTCGCCTTTTTGGACCCTAATTCAACCGTTTTGAAACTCAAACTAGTTGTGTAACGTTTTGGGCCTTTAAAATAGTTGCAAACCGGTCTTTATGCGTTTGGTCGTCATGTTTTTGATCAATATCCACACACTTTCATAAGGTAGAAATGCCAATGAATCATGTGAATCCCACACAAATTCACCTGAATTTTCTGAACTGAAAGATATAGGGTTTAGGGTTAAAGGAAACGCCACAAAACCATAAGTTACAGTTATAAGGCCTAGCTATTTTGAACCCGAATTCAACCGGTTTGAGCCTCAAACTGTTTTGAGTAACGTTTTGGGACTTAAAATAGTTGTGAACCGGTCTTTATGCGTTTTGTTGTCATGTATTCGATCAATATCCACGAACTTTTGTAAATTAAAAATGCCTACAAATCATCTGAGTCCCACGCAAATTCACCCGAATTTTTCAATTTGAAATATACAGGGTTTAGGGTTGGTTTGGGGTTTACGGAAATGCCACAAAACCATCAATGGCAGTGACAAGGCCTCACAATTTATGGACCCAAATTCAATTGTTTTGAGCCTCAAAGTGGCTGTGGAATGTTTTGTGCCTCAAAATAGTTGCGAACCGGTCTTTATGCGTTTTGTTGTTGTGTTTTCGATCAATATCCACGTACTTTCGTAAAGTATAAATTCCAATGATTCTTGGAGGTCCCAAGAAAAATTCATCCAAATTTTCCAAATTAAAGGATATAGGGTTTAGGGTTTAGGGAAACGCCTCCAAACCATCAGTTGCAGTGATAAGGCGTGCCAATTTTTTACGAGAATTCAAACGTTTTTAAGCCTCAAACTGGTTGTGGAACGTTTTGGGCCTTAAAATAGTTGCGAACCGACCTTTATGTGTTTTCTCGACGTGTTTTCATTCAATATCCACGCACTTTCGTAAAGTAGAAAAGCCAAAGATTCATGCGGGTCCCATGCAAATTCACCCGAATTTTTCTAATTGAAGATTATATGTTTTAGGGTTTAGGGAAACGTCACAAAACCATCAGTGGCAATGATAAGTCCTTGCCAGTTTTGGACCCGATTGCAACCGTTTTGAGCCTCCAACTGGCTGTGGAACGTTTTACACCTTAAAATAGTTACGAACCGGTCTTTATGCATTTTGTCGTCGTGTTTTTGATCAATATCCACGCACTTTCGTAGTAGAAATACGAATGAATCATAAGAGTCCCATGCAAATTTACCCAAATGTTTAGAATTGATGGATATAATGTTTGGGGTTTAGGGTATACGGAAACGCCACAAAACCATCATTTGCAGTGATAGGCCTGTCCATTTTTTTGACCCGTATTCAACCGTTTTAAGCCTCAAACTGGTTATGTAACGTTTTGGGCTATAAAATAGTTGTGAACTGGTCTTTATGCGTTTTGTCGTCGTGTTTTCGATCAATATCCACGCACTTTCGTAAAGTAGAAATGCCAATGAATCATGCGGGTCTCACGCAAATTCTCTCGAATTTTCTGAACTAATGAATATAGGGTTTAGGGTTAGGGAAACGCCACAAAACCATCAGTTACAGTGATAAGGCCTAGCCATTTTTGAACCCGAATTCAACCGTTTTGAGCCTCAAACTAGCAGAGTAACGTTTTAGGCCTTAAAATAGTTGTGAACCGGTCTTTATGTGTTTTTTCATCGTGTTTTCGATCAATATCCATGAACTTTCGTAAAGTAAAAATGGCAACAAATCATGTGAGAACCACGCAAATTCACCCAACTTTTTCAATTTGAAATATATAGGGTTTAGGGTTGGTTTGGGATTTACGAAAATGCCACAAACCATCAATGGCAGTGACAAGGCCTCACAATTTATGGACCCAAATTCAATTGTTTTGAGCCTCAAAGTGGCGGTGGAAAGTTTTGGGCCTCAAAATAGTTGCGAACCGGTCTTTATGCGTTTTATTGTTGTGTTTTCGATCAATATCCTTGTACTTTCGTAAAGTAGAAATTCCAATGATTCTTGGAGGTCCCAAACAAATTCATCCAAATTTTCCAAATTGAAGGATATAGGGTTTATGGTTTGGAGTTTAGGGTTTAGAGAAACGCCGCCAAACCATCAGTTGCAGTGACAAGGCGTGCCAATTTTTTACCAGAATTCAAACGTTTTTAAGCGTCAAACTTGTTGTGGAACGTTTTGGGCCTTAAAATAGTTGCGAACCGCCCTTTATGTGTTTTCTCGACGTGTTTTCGTTCAATATCCACGCACTTTCGTAAAGTAGAAAAGCCAAAGATTCATGCGGGTCCCATGCAAATTCACCGGTCTTTATGGGTTTTGTCATCGTGTTTTCAATCAATATCCACGCACTTTCGTCAAGTAGAAATGCCAATGAATCATGCGAATCCAATGCAAATTCACCTGGATTTTCTAAACTAAAGGATATAGGGTTTAGGGTTAAGGGAAACGCCACAAAACCATCAGTTGCAGTTATAAGGCCTGGCTATTTTGAACCCGAATTCAACCCTTTTGAGCCTCAAACTGGTTGAGTAACATTATAGGCCTTAAAATAGTTGCGAACCGGTCTTTATGTGTTTTGTCGTCGTGTTTTGGATCAATATCCACGCACTTTCGTAAAGTAGAAATGCCAAAGAATCATACGGATCCCATGCAAATTCACCTGAATTTTCTAAACTGAAGGATATAGGGTTTAGGGTTTAGGGAAATGCCACAAAACCAACAGTTGCAGTTATAAGGCCTGGCCAATATTGAACCCGAATTCAACCGTTTTTACCCTCAAACTGGCTGAGTAATATTTTTGACCTTAAAATAGTTGCGAACCGGTGTTTATGTGTTTTTTCATCATGTTTTCGATCAATATCCACGAACTTTCGTAAAGTAAAATTGTCAATAAATCATGTGGGTCCCAAACAAATTCACCCGAATTTTGCAAATTGAAATATATAGGGTTTAGGGTTTGGGGTTGATTTTGGGTTTACGGAAATGCCACAAAACCATCAATGGCAGTAATAAGGCCTCGCAATTTATGGACTCAAATTCAACTTTTAAGCCTCAAACTGGTTGTGAAAGGTTCTGGGCCTCAAAATAGTTGCGAACCGGTCTTTATGCGTTTTTTTTTTGTGTTTTCGATCAATATCCACATACTTTTGTAAAGTAGAAATTCCAATGATTCTTACAGGTCCCACGCAAATTCACCCAAATTTTCCATATTGAAGGATATATGGTTTAGTGTTTAGGGGAACGCCGGAAAACCATCAGTTGCAGTGATAAGGCGTGGCGATTTTTTTAGAAGAATTCAAAATTTTTAAGCCTCAAAATGGCTGTGGAACGTTTTGGGCCTTAAAATAGTTGCGAACCGGTCTTTATGCATTTTCTCGACGTGTTTTTGTTCAATATCCACGCACATTCGTAAAGTAGAAATGCCTAAGAATAATGCGTGTCCCATGAAAATTAACCCGCTTTTTTCAAATTGAAGATTATAGGGTTTAGGGTTTAGGGAAATGTCACAAAACCATCAGTGGCAGTTATAAGGCATGGCCATTTTGAACCCGAATTCAACCGTTTTGAGCCACAAACTGTTTGAGTAACGTTTTGCGACTTAAAATAGCTTTTAACCGGTCTTTATGCGTTATGTCGTCGTGTTTTCAGTCAATTCCACGAACTTTCATAAAGTAAAAATGGAAAATATCATGTTGGTCCCACACAAATTCACCCAAATTTTTCAATTTGAAATATATAGGGTTTAGGGTTTGGGGTTGGTTTTGGGTTTACGGAAATGCCACAAAACCATCAATGGCAGTGATAAGGCTTCACAAGTTATGGACCCGAATTCAACTTTTTTGAGCCTCAAACTAGCTCTGGAACGTTCTGGGCCTCAAAATAGTTGTGAACTGGTCATTATGCGTTTTGTCGTTGTGTTTTTGTTCAATATCCAAGTACTTTCGTCAAGTAGAAATTCCAATGATTCTTGCAGGTCCCACGCAAATTCAACCAAATTTTCCAAATGGAAAGATATATGGTTTAGGGTTTAGGGTTTAGGGAAACGCCACAAAACCATCTGTTGCAGTGATAAGGCGTGGCCATTTTTTACAAGAATTCAAACGTTTTAAGCCTCAAATTAGCTATGGAACGCTTTGGGCCTTAAAATAGTTGCGAACTGGTCTTTATGCGTTTTCTCGACGTGTTTTCAATCAATATCCACGCACTTTCGTAAAGTAGATATGCAAAAGAATCATGAGGGTCCCATGAAAATTCACCCAAATTTTTTGAATTGAAGATCATAGGGTTTAGGGTTTAGGTAAACATCACAAAACCATCAGTGGCAGTAACAAGGCCTGACCATTTTTGGACACGAATTCAACCGTTTTGAGCCTCAAACTGGCTGTGGAACGTTTTGGGCCTTAAAATAGTTACAAACCCGTCTTTATGTATTTTGTCGTCGTGTTTTCGATCAATATCCCTGCACTTTCGTAAAGTAGAAATGCCAATGAATCATACCGGTCCCATGCAAATTCACCCGATTTTTCTGAACTGATTGATATAAGCTTTAGGGTTTAAGGAAACGCAACAAAACCATCAGTTGCAGTGAAAAGGCCGGGACATATTTGGACCCGAATTTAATTGTTTTGAGCCTCAAACTGGCTGTGTAACACTTTTGGCCTTAAAATAGTTGCGAACCAGTCTTTATGGGTTTTGTCGTTGTATTTTCGATAATTATCCACGCATTTTCGTCAAGTAGAAATGCCAATGAATCATGCGGATCCCATGCAAATTAACCTGGATTTTCTAAACTAAAGGATATAGGGTTTAAGGTTTAGGGAAACGCCACAGAACCATCAGTTGCAGTTATAAGGCCTGGCCATTTTGAACCTTAATTCAACCGTTTTGAGCCTCAAACTGGTTGAGTAAGATTTTAGGACTCAAAATAGTTGTGAACCGTTCTTTATGCGTTTTGTCGTCGTGTTTTCGATCAATATCCACGAACCTACATAAAGTAAAAATGGCAACAAATCATGTGGAACCAACGCATATTCACAAAAAAAAAATCAATTTTAAATATATAGGGTTTGGGGTTGGTTTTGGGTTTATGGAAAAGCCACAAAACCATCAATGGCAGTGATAAGGCTTCACAATTTATGGACCCAACTTCAACTGTTTTGAGCCTCAAACTGGCTGTGGAACGTTTCTGGCCTCAAAACAGTTGCCAACCGGTCTTTATGCATTTTGCCGTTGTGTTTTCGATCAATATCCACATACTTTCGTAAAGTAGAAATTCGAATTATTCTTGCAGGTCCCACGCAAATTCACCCAAATTTTCCAAATTGAAGGATATAATGCTTAGGGTTTGGATTTTAGGGTTTAGGGGAACACCGCAAAACCATCAGTTGCAGTGATAAGGCGTGGCCATTTTTTTACCCGAATTCAGCCGTTTTAAGCCTCAAACTGGTTGTGGAACGTTTTGGGTCATAAAATAGTTGCGAACCGGTCTTAATAAGTTTTCTCGACGTGTTTTCGATCAATATCCACGCACTTTCATAAAGTATAAATGCAAATGAATCATATGGGTCCCATGCAGTTTCACCCAAATTTTCTGAACTGGTGGATATAAGGTTTAGGGTTTGGGGTTTAGGGTTTACGGAAACGCCACAAAACCATCAGTTGCAGTGATAAGGCCTCGCCTTTTTGGACCCTAATTCAACCGTTTTGAAACTCAAACTAGCTGTGTAACGTTTTGGGCCTTTAAAATAGTTGTGAACCGGTCTTTATGCGTTTGGTCGTCATGTTTTCGAACAATATCCACGCACTTTCATAAGGTAGAAATGCCAATGAATCATGTTAATCCCACACAAATTCACCTGAAGGAAACGCCACAAAACCATCAGTTACAGTTATAAGGCCTAGCTATTTTGAACCCGAATTCAACCGGTTTGAGCCTCAAACTCTTTTGAGTAACGTTTTAGGCCTTAAAATAGTTGTGAATCGGTCTTTATGTGTTTTGTCGTCGTGTTTTTGATCAATATCCATGAACTTTCGTAAAGTAAAAATGGCAACAAATCATGTGGGTCCCACCCAAATTCACCCGAATTTTTCAATTTGAAATATATAGGGTTTAGGGTTGGTTTGGGGTTTACGAAAATGCCACAAACCATCAATGGCAGTGACAAGGCCTCACAATTTATGGACCCAAATTCAATTGTTTTGAGCCTCAAAGTGGCTGTGGAAAGTTTTGGGCCTCAAAATAGTTGCGAACCGGTCTTTATGCGTTTTGTCGTTGTGTTTTCGATCAATATCCTGGTACTTTCGTAAAGTAGAAATTCCAAAGATTCTTGGAGGTCCCAAACAAATTCATCCAAATTTCCAAATTGAAGGATATAGGGTTTAGGGTTTGGGGTTTAGGTTTTAGGGAAACGCCTCCAAACCATCAGTTGCAGTGACAAGGCGTGCCAATTTTTTACGAGAATTCAAACATTTTTAAGCCTCAAACTGGTTGTTGAACGTTTTGAGCCTTAAAATAGTTGTTAACCGACCTTTATGTGTTTTCTCGACGTGTTTTCGTTCAATATCCACGCACTTTCATAAAGTAGAAAAGCCAAAGATTCATGCGGGTCCCATGCAAATTCACCCGAATTTTTTTAATTGAAGATTATATGTTTTAGGGTTTAGGGAAACGTCACAAAACCATCAGTGGCAGTGATAAGTCCTCGCCATTTTTGGACCCGAATGCAACTGTTTTGAGCCTCCAACTGGCTGTGGAACGTTTTACACCTTAAAATAGTTACGACCGGTCTTTATGCATTTTGTCGTCGTGTTTTTGATTAATATCCACGCACTTTCGTAGTAGAAATGCCAATGAATCATAAGAGTCCTATGCAAATTTACCCAAATGTTTAGAATTGATGGATATAATGTTTGGGGTTAAGGGTATACGGAAACGCCACAAAACCATCATTTGCAGTGATAGGCCAGTCCATTTTTTTGACCCGTATTCAACCGTTTTGAGCCTCAAACTGGTTATGTAACGTTTTGGGCTATAAAATAGTTGTGAACCGGTCTTTATGCGTTTTGTCGTCGTGTTTTCAATCAATATCCACGCACTTTCGTAAAGTAGAAATGCCAATGAATCATACGGGTCTCACCAAATTCACCCAAATTTTCTGAACTAATGGATATAGGGTTTAGGGTTTAGGGAAACGCCACAAAACCATCAGTTGCAGTGATAAGGCCTAGCCATTTTTGAACCCGAATTCAACCGTTTTGAGCCTCAAACTAGCAGAGTAACGTTTTATGCCTTAAAATAGTTGTGAACCGGTCTTTATGTGTTTTGTCGTCGTGTTTTCGATCAATATCCACGAACTTTCGTAAAGTAAAAATGGCAACAAATCATGTGGGTCCCACGCAAATTCACCCGAATTTTTCAATTTGAAATATATAGGGTTTATGGTTGGTTTGGGGTTTACGGAAATGCCACAAACCATCAATGGCAGTGACAAGGCCTCACAATTTATGGACCCAAATTCAATTGTTTTGAGCCTCAAAGTGGCGGTGGAAAGTTTTGGGCCTCAAAATAGTTGCGAACCGGTCTTTATGCGTTTTATTGTTGTGTTTTCGATCAATATCCTTGTACTTTCGTAAAGTAGAAATTCCAATGATTCTTGGAGGTCCCAAACAAATTCATCCAAATTTTCCAAATTGAAGGATATAGGGTTTATGGTTTGGAGTTTAGGGTTTAGAGAAACGCCGCCAAACCATCAGTTGCAGTGACAAGGCGTGCCAATTTTTTACCAGAATTCAAACGTTTTTAAGCGTCAAACTTGTTGTGGAACGTTTTGGGCCTTAAAATAGTTGCGAACCGCCCTTTATGTGTTTTCTCGAAGTATTTTCGTTCAATACCCACGTACTTTCGTAAAGTAGAAATGCCAAAGAATCATGCGGGTCCCATGGAAATTCACCCGAATTTTTTGAATTGAGATTATATGGTTTAGGGTTTAGGGAAACGTCACAAAACCATCAGTGGCAGTGATAAGTCCTGGCCATTTTTGGACCCGAATGCAACCGTTTTGAGCCTCCAACTGGCTGTGGAACGTTTTACACCTTAAAATAGTTACGACCGGTCTTTATGCATTTTGTCGTCGTGTTTTTGATTAATATCCACGCACTTTTGTAGTAGAAATGCCAATGAATCATAAGAGTCCTATGCAAATTTACCCAAATGTTTAGAATTGATGGATATAATGTTTGGGGTTAAGGGTATAGGGAAACGCCACAAAACCATCATTTGCAGTGATAGGCCAGTCCATTTTTTTGACCCGTATTCAACCATTTTGAGCCTCAAACTGGTTATGTAACGTTTTGGGCTATAAAATAGTTGTGAACCGGTCTTTATGCGTTTTGTCGTCGTGTTTTCGATCAATATCCACGCACTTTCGTAAAGTAGAAATGCCAATGAATCATACGGGTCTCACCAAATTCTCCCGAATTTTCTGAACTAATGGATATAGGGTTTAGGGTTTAGGGAAACGCCACAAAACCATCAGTTGCAGTGATAAGGCCTAGCCATTTTTGAACCCGAATTCAACCGTTTTGAGCCTCAAACTAGCAGAGTAACGTTTCATGCCTTAAAATAGTTGTGAACCGGTCTTTATGTGTTTTGTCGTCGTGTTTTCGATCAATATCCACGAACTTTCATAAAGTAAAAATGGCAACAAATCATGTGGGTCCCACACAAATTCACCCGAATTTTTCAATTTGAAATATATAGGGTTTAGGGTTGGTTTGGGGTTTACGGAAATGCCACAAACCATCAATGGCAGTGACAAGGCCTCACAATTTATGGACCCAAATTCAATTGTTTTGAGCCTCAAAGTGGCTGTGGAACGTTTTGGGCCTCAAAATAGTTGCGAACCGGTCTTTATGCGTTTGTCGTTGTGTTTTCGATCAATATCCACGTACTTTCGTAAAGTAGAAATTCCAATGATTCTTGGAGGTCCCAAGCAAAATTCATCCAAATTTTCCAAATTGAAGGATATAGGGTTTAGGGTTTGGGGTTTAGGGTTTAGGGAAACGCCTCCAAACCATCAGTTGCAGTGACAAGGCGTGCCAATTTTGTTACGAGAATTCAAACGTTTTTAAGCCTCAAACTGGTTGTTGAACGTTTTGGGCCTTAAAATAGCTGCGAACCGACCTTTATGTGTTTTCTTGACGTGTTTTCGTTCAATATCCACGCACTTTCGTAAAGTAGAAAAGCCAAAGATTCATGCGGGTCCCATGCAAATTCACCCGAATTTTTTTAATTGAAGATTATATGTTTTAGGGTTTAGGGAAACGTCACAAATCCATCAGTGGCAGTGATAAGTCCTGGCCATTTTTGGACCCGAATGCAACCGTTTGAGCCTCCAACTGGCTTGTGGAACGTTTTACACCCTTAAAATAGTTACGAACCGGTCTTTATGCATTTTGTCGTCGTGTTTTTGATTAATATCCACGCACTTTTGTAGTAGAAATGCCAATGAATCATAAGAGTCCTATGCAAATTTACCCAAATGTTTAGAATTGATGGATATAATGTTTGGGGTTAAGGGTATACGGAAACGCCACAAAACCATCATTTGCAGTGATAGGCCAGTCCATTTTTTTGGACCCGTATTCAACCGTTTTGAGCCTCAAACTGGTTATGTAACGTTTTGGGCTATAAAATAGTTGTGAACCGGTCCTTTATGCGTTTTGTCGTCGTGTTTTCGATCAATATCCACGCACTTTCGTAAAGTAGGAAATGCCAAATGAATCATACGGGTCTCACCAAATTCTCCCAAATTTTCTGAACTAATGGATATAGGTTTTAGGGTTTAGGGAAACGCCACAAAACCATCAGTTGCAGTGATAAGGCCTAGCCATTTTTGAACCCGAATTCAACCGTTTTGAGCCTCAAACTAGCAGAGTAATGTTTTATGCCTTAAAATAGTTGTGAACCGGTCTTTATGTGTTTTGTCGTCATGTTTTCGATCAATATCCACGAACTTTCATAAAGTAAAAATGGCAACAAATCATGTGGGTCCCACACAAATTCACCCGAATTTTTCAAATTTGAAATATATAGGGTTTAGGGTTGGTTGGGGTTTACGGAAATGCCACAAACCATCAATGGCAAGTGACAAGGCCTCACAATTTATGGACCCAAATTCAATGTTTTGAGCCTCAAAGTGGCTGTGGAACGTTTTGGGCCTCAAATAGTTGCGACACGGGTCTTTATGCGTTTGTCGTTGTGTTTTCGATCAATATCCACGTACTTTCGTAAAGTAGAAATTCCAATGATTCTTGGAGGTCCCAAGCAAATTCATCCAAATTTTCCAAATTGAAGGATATAAGGTTTAGGGTTTGGGGTTTATGGTATAGGGAAACGCCGAAAAAACCATCAGTTACAGTTGTGAACCGCCCTTTATGTGTTTTCTCGATGTGTTTTCGTTCAATATCCACGCACTTTCGTAAAGTAGAAAGGCCAATGATTTATGCGGGTCCCATGTAAATTCACCCGAATTTTTCGAATTGAATATTATATGGTTTAGGGTTTAGGGAAACGTCACAAAACCATCAGTAGCAGTGATAAGGCCTGGCCATTTTTGGACCCGAATGCAACTGTTTTGAGCCTCAAACTGGTTGTGGAACGTTTTGGGCCTTAAAATAGTTACGAACCGGTCTTTATGCATTTTGTCGTCGTGTTTTTGATTAATATCCACGCACTTTTGTAGTAGAAATGCCAATGAATCATAAGAGTCCTATGCAAATTTACCCAAATGTTTAGAATTGATGGATATAATGTTTGGGGTTTAGGGTATACGGAAACGCCACAAAACCATCATTTGCAGTGATAGGCCTGTCCATTTTTTTGACCTGTATTCAACCGTTTTGAGCCTCAAACTGGTTATGTAACATTTTGGGCTATAAAATAGTTGTGAACCGGTCTTTATGCGTTTTGTCGTCGTGTTTTCGATCAATATCCACACACTTTCGTA